>JAAAKM020005377.1:0-11099 GCA_010016025.2 Alatinidae sp. Z8VKAUB7J3 | reverse complement strand
TAGATGTTAGTCTATGTCTCTTGATATTATTAGATGTTAGTCGATGTTTGTTAATATTATTAGATGTTAGTCTATGTCTCTTGATATTATTAGATGTTAGTCGATGTTTGTTAATATTATTAGATGTTAGTCTATGTCTCTTGATATTATTAGATGTTAGTCGATGTTTGTTAATATTATTAGATGTTAGTCTATGTTTGTTAATACTAGTAGGTTTTAGTCGATGTTTGTTAATATTATTAGATGTTAGTCAATGTCTGTTGATATTATTAGATGTTCGTTGATGTTTGTTGATATTATTAGATGTTAATCTATGTTTGTTAATACTAGTAGGTTTTAGTCGATGTTTGTTAATATTATTAGACGTTAGTCGTTGTTTGTTAATATTATTAGATGTTGTTCGATGTTTGTTGATATTATTAGATGTTAGTCGATGTTTGTTAATACTAGTAGGCTTTAGTCGATGTTAGCCGATTGTGGGTAAATGCCATTCGATTTAAGTTGGTTTTAGTCGATGCTCGTTGATATTAGTCCATTTTAGTTACTTTTAGTTAATGTTAGTGTATGCTAGTCGATGTTAGTCAATGTTAGTATATGTTAGTCGATGTTTGTGAATAATAGTTGGTGTTAGTCAATGTTAACCGATGGTAGTAGATCAAAATCTGCGGGGAACGATCAACATAATGGGCATTGCGCAAAATGTATCGTTTATTATCTCAACGGGATTTAGAATGGGTTAAAATTGCCATTGAAAAACTTCCTAATTAAGTACTTCCATTTTAGTCCAGTGGTAGTATGGCAAGCTTAAGCAGATATATACTTCGCTCACACCCTTCACGCCCTTTTTCAAATGGTTTCTTTGCCATGGAAATTCCACATCACAATGCCGCTGAATAGAGTATAACGTTCAGCGAGACATTGTTATTTCCCTCCAATATTAAATCATTGTTAGTTAGTAGAACGATCTTTTGTTTATGTATAGTGCAATTTCAGAGATATAGACCGGAATTTTTTTAAGCTTTCGTCGAATTGCTGGTTCTAGAATTGTTATCGATCCAGAAGAAGTGAATACTCCTTCTGGTGCTGTTATAGACCGTGATCTAAACACAATGTGGAGCAGCCGTTGTGGATAAACTGTCAGTGGCAGTCACTACAAGCCAAACAGGATATTGTTTACAACGGAAGAGAAATTTTGTAGAAGTAGAGGCTCTTTGCTTGTTCAGAGGATTCGAAAACCAGAGATGTCTGGGTGAGTGTGACTTCTCCGTCATCCATGTAACATATTTAGGTTAATTTACTACCAGAAATGATTTAATGTACTAATCCTAGAGGGCTGTGTGCAGCTAGACCTAAGATACGTTTCAACAAAATGACAGTTCGGCAGCTACGATCTAGACGTATACTATTAAATCTAGGGAATATCTTATGGCGATTCTTGCAATTTTAGTCAGAATGAGTGTAGACATATCATGTGAGATGAAATGTTGACCACAGGTCTAGTCTATATGTCTCTGTGCCTGAGGACGTGTAAATGGAGAGTTGTCAACAACCGTACTTATTAGCATACTTTCCCATTGTCTATATTTGTACAAACAAAGCAACCTATAAGAAGAGGAGCTTTATAATAATCATACATTACTGTTATTTGATATATTTCAAGTCGTAATATCAACTTAACGGTTAAGCTTAAATTGAATTTATGTCACTGCCGTAATAGGGAGAATCACCTTTCATTTTCAACTTACATCCTCCCTGCTCATAGAGAGTTCAAGGGGGTTATAAAGGAACTTCTTTGAGCATGCCCATTGGGACCCGTAAAGGGTATTACAAACATACATTTTGTAGTTGAGCGATTCAGCAATCAACCACGAGATTTAAGGCTGTCACAAATTACTTAGTATCAATTAAAAATGATTACAAGGAAAGTTTCCCATCGTCTATTTGTTCAGTATCGCTGTAAAAAATATTAAATGGGTCCCGAGAACGTTGTGTAGAACTGAACCCCGCCCCCTGTCTTTTCCACATGGTGACTTACAGTTTTCGATTTGAGAAGGTTTCCCTGGATTTTGAAGTAGGTTAGCGATTTGAGGTTATGTTTTTGCCGAGAGTACAAAAATTACGGAAAGGATTTCCTGACAGACGTTTTCAAATGGTTCCTTTGCCTCCTGCAGGCTGTTGAAAGCCACGTTTCATTTCAGAGCGGTATGCAAGTAACAGGTTTTCGACTGAATGTTTGCAAGTTAACCTATGTCTCGGATTCTGGATGATGGTGTTTACCAAGAAAGGTCACATTGGTACAGTGTTATATATTTTATTGCTTGCGCCATTTCTGTTTTATAAACTCCATCCATATCTTCGGTGGGACTATTTTGCAGACTAGCTTAGTTGTCATTTGTCGACCACTATTGTCCTGGAAAAGCTCAATTTAGGAGGCATAGCATTTAAGGCTCTGTTATTACGCTAAAGGAGGCAGATATTTAATAATTCCAGAAACAGAAGTGTATTATCATCAGCCGTGTGCTCGACGCTATTACTATCATAGCAACAGAAAGATTATTCCTTTTTGGACTGTTTAGTCAGTGAAATACGTATTTTGAGGAGTGTGTAGGGAAATACAGATGTTAACAATTAAATTTTTTCGCAAAACTATGGAGAAAGTGTACGTATCTTTGCTCTTACAGCATTCTCTCCTTTATTTCGTGACTGTAACTCTGTCGCATTGTTAGACGATAAATCGATCGAATCCGCTATTCTGTACTTATGTGTTAGCTGCAATATATCTGAGAGAAAAGGTGCTATACAACATTCGACTGAGGCAACCGACCGTTTATTGAGATTATTTTTGCTTTAAACCGCAATAAGTGTGGTTTGCAAGGCTCCACTGCACAGTTCTTTTAGGCCAAGTCTGTCGTGATCAAAACACAATAAGACCTGTATCATCGAGAGTAGAGGATATGAAATGTCAATTTATAAATTTCTCGCTGATACTTTCTAACTTTGAATAGACTTTGGACAGGTAGATGGGCCGGATGACAGTCCTTCCTTGGTCAACTCACATGGCGCAGAGAAGCAGGTCTCCAATAGACACTTCCCGAATTACAATGACGCAATCATTTTTGCGCATGAAAACGAGGCCGGGGTTATCAGTTGTAAACAAAGTCACCCTGTAACAGCGTTTGACTGTAAAATGCAGTCAATCTTCACGTGAAATAGCACAAGATGAAGAAATCTAATCAAATAAAAAATGAAAAATCCTGGTTATTTAATTCCACTGGATGCCGCTGTTGCAGTTTCGTTGAAGTCTTCGAAAACTTTACTTCCTTTCACAATGCATAGAGTCGAATACCATCGGCTTAACAGCGGAAAGGAGAAAGGTAGTATTATTGCATGAAAACACTTGACAGAGAACGATGATTTAAAAAGAGAGAAATCAAACTAAAGATTCAACATGCACAGAAAACATAGTGGATTTTGTTATTGGCAGCGGAAGCATCAAAACCTCGATTAGTTATCAGTACGGGACCATGAGAGTTTCCATCTCTAAGCAAAGTCACCTTTGAGAACAGCATCTTGTAGCCTACGTGCTCAGCTGGTAACTCTAGATATTGTGCTCACATGTGCTCCTGCAATGGTACTACTTTTCTCCTTTCCGCTGTTAAGCCGATGGTGTTCTCTCGAAACGTAGCTCATAGAAAGACAGATTCAAGACATGATAAACGCTACTGTTCACCCCCAGTACATGTTCAGCAAGATTTAAGTGACTAACAGCTACTACTTTATCAAGTGCGGCCATAAAGACCGGCACGTCTCAGGACTTACTCATTTGTGACATGGACTCCGCCTGTCTGCAGCTTAATTTTAGGACCGTATGTGGACATCTTTGATGGTATACATTCAATCTATTCCTTTTTTCCAGAGTCTCTCCATGTCTCACTAGTACATGAGGCGGTTGGTAACACTACAGCCTCATAGTTTAAGCTGTATCTTTTTTGAATAGAACACTAGAGAAATAGAAAATGTATCACCACCGGGGATCGAGCCCGTGACCCACGCTTTCAGGGTGTGCGCTCTTTCAACTGAGCTAGGTGACCTCCGATGTTAACATACTTTTATTTCTCTAGTCGCCACATCAGCTCCCAATCATCCACCGGTGGATATCGACATCCAGCTCAATGCAATTGGAGACCAGCCTCTCGGCGCCATGTGACTTGACCAAAGAAGAACTGCCCTCCGGCCGGTCTATCTATCCAAAGCCCGTTGAAGTTAGAAAGCATCATCGAGAAGAGAGGATTTGAAATGGTAGTTTTGAAAATTAACATTTCAAATCCTCTCTTCTCGATGATACTTTATCTTTTTGTTTATTCATTTTGGAAGACTGATCGTGTTAATTAGTCTAAACACTGCAGCTTCTTTCTCTACTCTGATGTGTGCATTGCCTTTGGTATCACCTCTGTTATAGATCGTACTCCCTAGGTAGGCAAACATCTCCACTGCTTGCATTGGTTGTTGTCCGAATAATATTACCAGTGTCAGTTGATGCAATAAACATTGTCTTCGTGATTTCATGGATGATTCTAAGACCCTGTTTACATGGGTACGGATTCGTTTGGATCCGTATCATAACTGGTACTGATCGGCCTTGTGTAAACACGTAGGATCGGATCGAAGCTGGTGCAGATCGAAATGAGGCAAAAACCTACCAATACGAGGTAAAATTGACGTGATACCTATCTTTCTCTTGATATTGGCATCTTCGATTATTATTCATATTTCAACATTGCATTGTCTTGCAGCTCGCATTATCATGCAACGAACTGTTGATTTGCCAATTGAATAAGCGTAAAGAGTTATGGATCCAGATGGATCCGATCCCCGTCTAGGGTGTTTATACAGAATCAGATTCATTTAGATCCGTACTGGATAGGATAAACAGGGTCTAACCCCAACCTTATTAGCAGTTTGTTTCAATGCCTGAAGTCCAACCTTGGTAGGAGCTTGTTTTAAACAGTGAAGACACTTGCATGGAATTTCATGAGCGTATTCGAGAACTAAGAACACAGAAGTGTGGGCGCGCGATTGTTATTGTGCAGTTGGCATTTAAACGACGAAGGAAGTAAGACTAAAGTCACATTTAAGTTTCATGTTTTCGCACTCAAGTGTCCCTAAAATTTTCTTTTCGGATATAGTGAACACAAGGCCGCAGTTGATAGTTTCTTTGCCCAAGTTATCTTGATATCTCGGAGCCATTTGATTCTAACTACTCGACTTCATTTATCTGCCGTAGTGGCTACTTTAACTGATGTCACTCGCACACAGTTACACCGGAGTATCCGAGAACTGAGAATAAAGAAGCGCAAATGAAGATATGTTATCAAACTGATAACGTCAGACCAGCAGAAATGTGAGCAAAAACGCTTTACCTTTCTTGAAATGATCGGCATTTGGGATTGTAATGTTGGGAATGCTCCAGCTGTTTGTTAAATACAAACAGAACTTTCCTACCGGCAGCTGCAGCTAGACGAAGTTCAGACCATGATGGTAATTTTACATCGAGTTAAATCAAACTTCGCGTGTCGTAGAATAATTGTAAATCTTTAATCGTCACATTAAATTTATTCGGGTAATGAATATTTATGTTTTGTCAGGATAAAAGGGTTACTTTCCTTCTTATCTCCTGAAAAAAAGACTTTAAGAGTGTTGATTACCTTTGGCTAAAATCTGTTTGTCGCATTAACTTCCTCGCGAAGGGAAGTAAAGGAAAATACATGCTCTTGTAAAGTCTGGATTGCAAAGCGGTGCGTAGGCAGAAGCTGGAAAAGTCGTTTGTAAACAATATCATTTGAAAGAGGGGCAGTTTAAAATCGAGGCCGTTTGAAAAGGAGGCCGTTTGAAAAGGAGGCTGTTGGTAGTAACGAAGATTATCGTCTTTCAGATCTGGTCCGTTGCCGTTTAGTTTAAGAAATGGAAAATGTCGATGTAATTTTGAAATTTATCGAACTTGATATATTTCATCTATATTAAGATAATTCAGTGAGATGTCGAAAAGCACTAGACAAGAGAAAACGTGTCAACTCAGGATTTTCAGATAAATGGTAAAGCGTCCATCTAACTCATAATAGAGAGACCAGATGGTTAGATTTGAGCCTTCTCTTCTCGATTTGCATTGCTGTTTTTCCCCTTCAATGTTTATTTCGTTGTTTCTTTTTTTTTAATTCTTGTTTCTTCCTTTGTTTTACTTGTTTTTCATTTTTCTCCTCTCATTCACTTGTTTGTTCACATTTTGTTCTTCCCTTCAACTATTGTAACTTATTTGCGTTTTCCGTTCGTCTGTTATCTTCAGTTCCTGTTGATAACATATTTTTATTACTTTATACTCCTTCTCGTTTTCATTCCTTCCTTTGTCTACTATTCTTACTTTTATTGTTGTTTTTCCGTTTGCCCTGTTTCCTCATTTTCTCTATTTTCACAATTTGTTGTTTCTTTGTGCCTTTTATTTGCTAATTTAGTAGTTATCTATCACTTTTTCTATTTTTATTGCCCCTCTTTTCACCGTCGGGTTTTGGTTTTTTTCCCAAGTATTATTTTTTCAAATTTTCATCAATTTCATTTCTTTTCTCTTTGCTTTTCTGATTGAGTTATCTCTCAAGTACATCTCTAAGGTTTACTAATCTTTTTAGGACTCTTTATTTTGCTTGTTTCTTTTTATCTTTTATTATTTTAACGTCTCATTCAGAGTGCACGTTTGACGCATGACATGAAGTGACATGCTTTGAGAGCATGATCTCAAAAGGGGTACTACGGAGCCATTCCCCATCAAAGTAGGGCCAAAGTTCCCTCACTTAGATTCAAATGAAGGGCGGGTATTTCTCATTGTCTTGAAAGCTATGTAATTTACAGGGAATGTGTTATTTGAATGAAAACCGGAATTGCGGATCATCAGGAACGAGTTCTTGACTCGCGGTAGTTTGTCGGAATTCTAAATTTAGCAGCGGAGGCAAAATGGTGCATACAAATTGTCGCTCTTTTCTTATGTTGAATAATCTGTGCGAACACGGAGGAAAATATGGGTGTCAGATTCGATGTATATTACGAAAAGAAAAATCAACGTAGACAAATGTTGGGGGCTTTCGGTTGTAAAATGATTAGAAAATTTTAGTATGACGTTGTATCTGTGGTTGCAAATACGACGTGTGACATGTGGTACATGAGGTGTAGCATGTAACATGTGAGGGGTCGAGTATAATGTATGAAATGTGACGTTAGGCGTCGAGCGTAGGCGTTTGGACATGCAAACCTTGTGCTCTGTGCGCTTCACTAAGAAATCACCTTTCTTTTATACGTACTCAAACGTGATTCCATTCAGTACATGTAAAAGGAGATGAAGGAGACGTAGCCTAGTGTAATTTTGATTGAGAAGACGCACCGCAGCGAAAACTTCTGATAGTGGGGCAATAAGCCAACTGCCTCATTATGTTTGATGTTGGAGCTTGAGTACCAAATTGATCAGTGGTCCTTCCTATTCTTACTCATGTATGTGTGTTCCACAGTTTTACATATTTGAAGGTAACAATGGACCCCTTGACAAGCTTTACTGTGAGTAGTATGCGAAGAAAACAAGTAGATAAGGAGTAAAATAGCACCCTTGTGACACGCCATATCTTATCTGTATTTAACTATAATGTTGTCCACGCCAACTCTTAGTAAGCTGTTCTTAGCCCTATGACATACAGTCTATAATTGTGCCTTCCAAAATTACGTCCTTCAATGCGTAACATATTATTTGTACCTGCATCATGTGCTCTATCAACATTATGCAATAGTCACGAAACATCTAGGACGTCAATCATATGCTTTAAGCTGTACATCCCCGTCTTTAATTTTCCACCATAAGTCTAACAAGCACTGCAAGGAGTGTAAGTAGAGAACAGATTTTGAGTACTAAGCAGCTTTATGTAGCCAATTCTGGAAAATGTTGTGGGATTTCTCGTAATGCTACCGATACAAAACGTAAAGTTCTAACAAGTATGATTCACAGTGTTTATCATGCAGTTACGTGTGTAAAGTTCTTTAATTGTCAACTCGTAGTCTTATGTAGAGAGAAGGGTTATGGGTTATGACGATGCATATCGCGCTCTGGTTATAGCAATTTAGAACATTTCTGATCTGAGCGTTTAGCAATGGATTAAATGTCATAAGTAATACTTTGTGAAGTCCTCATATTGCGTTTCTAAAAGGGGAGATCTTCTACGAATTGGATATTTTGACATCGCATTTCATCTCTTGAAGGAAACATTGAGGAATTTGTTATGGCATTGTTTGTTTGAACTAGCTGACATGCATGGTGTATCAACATTTCTAACATCAAAAGGATACCGACTAGGATGTCTAGAAAATCTGTTTCTCTCGTTGAGCCTTCGTTTACCATCTTCTTTATTTATATAGAAATATTTTCAAAACTTTGATTTAGGACGAGTTTTGTGGACTTAAGCGTTGCCAACGGAATGATATTGTTTACAACGTCCGCGAAGCAGATGTCTATAGCTTCGAAGGACGACCTTCCCATACCAAACGTTGCTCTAATTAAAGCGATGTATAATGAAGGGCCGCGGTCGTATCTGATTACAATATCCACCTTCACGAGAATTAGTTTAATCAATGTTTTGTATACTATTATCCAATTTCACTTACAAAAGCAATGTGTCTTTTATATGTTTAAGCAAAGTCCTTAAGTTGTGTGTGTAAAGCGTCTTCCTTTTAAAGGTAGATGTCGTGGCTAGGGGCGAACATTTGCACTGTGCGATTCAGACAATACAGAAGATGTCTGTGAGCTAAAGTAAACAGTCATGACAGTTAATAGACTAATTAACTAATTTCTTTCCCCAATTACAAATTTATTTTCAAGATTTTAAGAAGCTAGCATTATAGTTAGTGTTGGATAAGGTTGTACTCTCTCAAATGATTTGAGCATCATCTGACGTCATCATCTATTCCCTCAGTGTTGCCAAAACTGATATAATTGAGGCGCCTGAAAACTAGTAATGGTTTACTACAACAGGGCGGCCTTGAACGCCCTTCAGATAATCAATTGCGGACTTAATTTGAAGCAGAAGTTCATATTAGATAGCAGTGGTCCGCAGCCTGCCTCTTTCCACGGGCACCGTCCTGTGTGAAAGGTATAACATGTGGACCCCTTCGTAACTTTGGGACTCATATTGATTGTGTAGTGGCGCATGATCTGTATTTCTGAGCGTTCGAGTAGGAATCTCACTACCTATAAGAATGGTACTTCGACGGCTATTATTGCTTTTTTGCTTTGGAAGCGATACCCTAAATCAGTAAAAACTATCACACTTTCCGTCCGGCTTTTATTAAGTTACGGGCCCTAGACATATTATTTGCGGATTCCTATGATTTCCATGGACCCCAGGTTGAGTATTTGCTTGTGATCTGCATTTCTGAGCGTTCGAGTAGGAATCTCAAGTATCCGAACGGTACTTCGACGGCTCTTATCGCTTCTTGTTTTGGAAAGAATGCCCTAAATCAGCAGAAATTATAATGCTTTTGGTCCGATTCCTGGTAGGTTATGGACCCCTAACACATTTATAGACGCCTATGATTTCAGTAGACCCTGGGTTATGTACTTGCTTTTGACCTTGATTTCTTGGCCTTTGATTAGGAATCTGACGTATCAGAATGACATGTGAGGCCTCAGGTTGCAGATTTATGATTTGAGGGATCAAAAGCATGGCCTCTTATTCAGTTGATAGACTACTGATTTCATTTCGGCTCCTACGTATGCCAAACGTAACATCAATGTGTAGGATCAAACACCTGGCTTCCTGGTTAGGTGATAGACTACTGGCTTAGTTGTCAGCTTCTACGTGTGCCAAATGTAATACTAATTTGTAGGATCAAACACATTGCATCGTATCCAGTCGATTGACTACTGGTTTAGTTGTCAGCTTGTACGTGTGCCAAACGTCATACCGAAACCTTTATTTCAAACTTGCTTCATTCGCTTATCAAATATTTGTAAGCAGGATGGCTTATAGGTAGGAGTTGTCAATGTTCAACACATTGAAACTTGCTAGCTCCTCTCCTTCCGTGTCGTATTGTAGTTCACACAGGGTTGAATAGCCCTTTTTAAACGAACCTAGGACATTTAGTAAGATATGCAATGCACTTACTTTTGCTCTGAATAAAACTCACACCTTATTTGAAATGGTTTTATTGCACTCATTTCAACTTCCTGGTTTCGAACTTGACATTTGCATGGTCACCTACAGACTGTATCGCATTTCGTGGCAACCGTATTTTTATTGTTCAGCATCAGGGAAATTGTAGCTTTGAGAGGATTTTTGTGAAATATGTCCGTAGCTGCAGACACAAGTGCAAACAAAAAATTTGAAAAGCGTACCATACGTTTGCTGTGTGCCGTACAATTTTTCCGTCGTGCTAAGGTCCACTCTTGCCTCTGTAGCCCCCCTGTCTATGCGATACTTAAATTTATAAACAATATAATTTTAGGTTTGAAAAGAACATGAGAGAAATAGAAAATATGTCACCATCGGGGATTGAACCCGTGGCCCTCGATATACAATATAATTTGTGCAGAATTTCGTAGCAAAAAATTATGACGCAGTTTCACAGGCTGCTACAACTCTGTGCATAAATAAATGTTTAATAAAACAAAGATATAGTTTAAAATTTTTCACATACGTGAAAAAATGCGCCACATGTCTTTTACAGTGGTGTTCTCTCAACTTATATTTCATAGCATTTAAAACCTTTTTCTTCGGGACACGAAAAATGATGCATTTACACAGACCTTAATTACAAATTTTCGAACAAAACAAAGCGAAATGTTTGCATGAATTTATATCGAGGCTCTCGGAGAGCCATTTCAATCCAAAGAGTAAATTTAGAAGCTCTGGGAAAGTACGAAATCCATTTATGTATGCGTCAAAAATCGAGGGAAAGATTCTTAGAAAGCTCCCAGAAGATAATGAACTAACTTAGAGCTGCGCACAACTGCAGACGGACTAAAATGCAGATGTAAGACCTGTAAAAGTAAGTAGAATGTACACTTGCTATTTGTT
>JAAAKM020005376.1:0-11099 GCA_010016025.2 Alatinidae sp. Z8VKAUB7J3 | reverse complement strand
CGGACCTCAAAAATGCCCTGTCTACTTAAAACTACCGTGGCATGGAAACGTTTCACTTCGTTTTGAAAACCAGATCACAAAGGCCACAGGGAAGTGTTTCGGCGCAGTCGCTCCACGCGTAGCCTTCCAGAGTGTCAGACGAAAAAAGCTTTTAAGTACACAATGTTTTCGCTATTTCGTGCAATATGATATATCACTAAAACCTCTGATTAATAGAGTAGTTGTATTGCCCAATCCCTTATAACTTTTCGATTTCTGTTTACTTCTCTTTGACGTTTTATGGCATGTAGGCCTACCTATATTCAAGTAAATTGTCATCCGTCTATGCAATCAATTCTGGTTCTATTTAATTCTTTATTAGATTTCGAGTGTTGCCTTTTTAAAGATATCGGCACAGCATTAAAAAGTTTATGAGCATTCCTCGTCACCCGGCTTGTTTTCGTACATAAGGAAAGAACCCAAGTCTACACGTACAGAGAATATAATCATCTGTACGAATGTTGCTTTATACTCTGCGAGGGTCTTGGAAATAATTTGCACATTGTCGCAAATGTTTAAAGGATGTATAAAGCATGTTTCCTTTCTGCAAGATATCTAACCTAGCAACATGTTGTGTTTGATAACCTAAAAATATCAAATTATGGAACTCAATGAGGGATTGAAAGCAGAACGCTGTAGAGGAGGTCTGGGGACTTCTTTTAAACAGAGCTGACTAGACAAAGGTAACTACAACAAGGAGTTTCACGTCAAAAGCAGCACTGTGCAAGGAAGGTGCAGTACTTAGATTAACATTTAATAGTAAACCTTAGGGCCGCTGTGACGAGAACATTATGCTTTTTGTCATCTTTCAAGTATAAGGATACTACATAATAGGAAGGCGTATCCAGAAGGGAACTGTTGTGTACTTGGTCAAATGGTTACGTAAATGGAAGCTCTACAGTTATGCATGTAGCAATACTGTTGCAAGGATTCAGAAAAAAAAAATTATTTATGATAAGGGTATGGTTTTGAAAATATATCTTTAAGCATTTATGTATCATGGCAAAAGAAGGAGAAACCTGTACACGGATTTATGAAAAGAAAATGAACTAGTAATCATCCGATTCCTGACTCTTTAAATCTACATAGGCACATTAAAAGAGCTAGATATGAGAATAACACCTAGTGACGATAAAATCAACAGTGAGTGTGACATTCCGATCACAATGGAATATGGAAGGGAACAATTTTACGATGTTTTGAAACCTCTGTTGTCCAATTAATCTCCATAATCATCCAAATTGGCATTTTTTATGTTTTTGAATAAATAATTACGAACAGGTTACGTTATGTTTCCGAAATTAGTATAAATGTACTCAGCATGATCTCAAACCCTTTTTTAAATACCATATAAATCTGTGCCACACATTTGATTTCAATTTATGGCCGCTATAAACAGACATCATCAACACTGCTAATTTATACATAAATTAACACTAATTATGTATATCCTGATAGGTGTCGGGGAGTTTTGACATCCTTACTATCCATAGGCAGAAAAAGTTTGACCCCTAGTGTTATCCGGCAATTTCTCCAATATATATTTGACATGTCTAAAATAAAAATACAAAGTGTGCCAAATGTAAAAAGCATTACTTACTTTGACGGGAGCTTGTACAAATATGCATTTCCCATCTAAATAGAATCAATGGTAGAAAAAGGACGTTAGAAGATATACACTCGCTCTCATTCTGGAGACACACGAGACGTCTCCTGTTTTCACACTATCTATTCCCATCAATAGTTGTGTTATATCATGCTTCAACACTTGGCTTGAATGTACAAGCAACAATCTGCAGCCATACGAAAATTTAAGGCTTAAAATAATTATCAATGTCAAAATACATTGACCGTCTTTCATCTTCTATAAGGATTTTCTTTCAATTAATGCGCTGTAAAAATAAAGCCAGGGCGTTCACAGGCCGCTATGAAGTTTTAAATATTAAGAGTCGGGATAAAGCTATCGATGGAGTGTAAAAAGAATGAAAGCAAGACTAAGGAGGGGCAAAGGCATTCAAGCATGTACGGCCGGACACAGCACGACGGACGTTTAATGTTAAACAACGATTTCCATGAAACAACGTTTTGATTTAAACAATGTTTTCAGTTAAACAACGTTTTCAGTTAAACAACGTTTTCAGTTAAACAACGTTTTCAGTTAAACAACGTTTTTTAGTTGAACAAGGTACGGTAGACGAAGTGCTTTCTTTCTTGGCTGATCTGAAATGGCTACCAAAAGCTAATATCAGTCATTCAGGCTAAAAATATATCCTTATAATTAGGGAGCCGATAGGAACTTGAACTTAAATTTATTTTATGTACACATATCTCAAATATCTTAAATACTTAAAGGCGAGCAAGAGTCAAATGCGTCCATGTATGGTGGCCTCATCGACAGGCTAGCTGTCAAACTGGATTGTAGCAAGGGTGTTTCCTAAACGAGTATACTTACATATGATGAACCTTTTGATCAGTGACGATATTGTACAGTTAAGCATCAGGTTATGTAGACTTACATTTATGGAGGCAAGTCATTGGTAGAGGAGAATTTGGTCATTTATTTCTCAGACTGTAATTTGAAGGTCTTGATTGCCGTTCGTTGAACGTCTGTTGGTGTGCTTATCATAAGTGCCATAACGGAATACTTTAGTATACGCGAGTAAAATTCAGTTGTTTTTCCTTATAACGGAACTAGCAAAAACGGAATGCTTGTTTGGGCATTGATGAGATGTGTATATTATTTCGTAAGGGGTAAACACGATGGCAGTTAACCATTTAGCTTCTAAAGTAAACGACGAGAGAATACAAGGTCTAAAATGTGTAACAAAACATTTCCTGAGACCGTTAATGTTGCATTGTGCCTAAATGTGACCAAAAACTGGGTGTAGTATTACAAACATGTGTAAATGGTAGCGAAGAACCACAAAAGATACGGAAAGGGATGACAAGGGGAACTACGAAAGTGATTGTGACATTCAAGATTGCAGTGCCAGTGGCACGTTATTAGCAGAGCAAGAGATTCTATTCGGAGACAAATGTTGGTACAAAAACCAGGAAAGTAAGGAAACCAAACTAAAACAGACAATACAAAGGATATCGTTATTATGAAAATGCATTTAAGCGACCAAGAACAAGACACGAGCTGAAAAATAAAAGACGGGTAGGCAAAGAACGCAGAATGATGCTTAATATACTGTGAAAGATTATAACACGTCTACCTTCACTTCAAATCCCCGACAAGAAATTTGAGAGTGCTACGACGTACATCTAGGTTCTAGTACTTCTCCGTCGAAGGCAAATAAAAATTTTAGTTATTGGAACATGGCATACAATTGCAATATTACCTTATCCCAAACTAAAACACGATCAGCTGCGACAAATTCGCCTCCACTAAGAGCTACGTCCCCAGGTGACGGCATTGCAGCCAGAAAACTAAAGTCACTTGCGTCATAAATGTTCCATGCACTAGTGCTGATCACTAAAATAATTCTTTGAGTGAATGGATTGCTGCACATAGATTTTGCCCTCATGGAGTCCAAATTTTTCGATTCTTGCTCATAAACTGGCTCACCCTAGGCAAGAAAGCACAAAGAATTGTTAAATACTGTATTTTACGGGATAAAATTGAGTTGACAGTTGACTTAGTTTGCATTCAACATTATTTCTAAAGGGATCTAAGAATGTGGACAATAGTCAAACACATGACATATACAAAATATTTTATACTGTAAATCGCAGCATTATATATTTTTTTGTATTATGATGAATACAACAACGACAAGTTGTAGGTCAAATGCAAACTAGAAAAATACTATTTCGGTTCTGATAAGGTGAGCAGTAAATCATAAAGTCGGTATCTCTGATAAAATATCTCTCATATAAGAGACGGTTATAGCATATTAAATCAACAAATGGCCTAATAGTGCCCCCTTCATATTTCGTTTAAAGTCCTATGGACACATTCCATGTTTTAGACCTTGACTCAACACGATTGCTATGATATGGCTTGCACAAACTTACAAACGCGCCCACGTTCCCATTAAAAACTACGAACGTGGATCTAGATGGAATTTAAAGGTTATTTACCTAAAATGAGCAATAGGTTTGGTCTGAAAATTGCCACCCAAATTAAATGGGTGCCCGTCTTTAATAATCTACCATCAGAATTAGTAAATCTCTGTTCTTTTCAGTTGTTGAACCTTAAAGCATGCATTTTCTGAGTTCGGAATGAAAAAAAAATGGAAATTTCAGGGCCAAACCCATATTACCTTTTTAAGGTAATGGCCTCTAAATATCTACGTAAATTAACATTTGCTATTTTTAGTGAAAAAAATGGAGTGGCTGCAATTTTTTATGAGGACCATATCTCACGAAATCTTTGAGTTAAGGTTTAAAACTTGCCATGTGTTCCTAACATATAAAGAGGTAAAACGTAATTAAATAAAATAAGGCCACCATTAAAGAATTCTGATCTTTGGTTTATTTTATATGATTTCATATGAAATAACCAGAGAGGTCTTCTTCTAAGGGAGGTGGTAAACAAATTCTAAGAACGTGAGGATCAAAACCTATGATAGTCACGCTTCTCGTACTGAAGCTATGAACACACAGATAATGTACTGCATTGTTCCATTCCGCAGGCTTCCTAAATACTTTAAATTCCAATTTATTATAATTGGATTGGACTGGACTAGACTAAAACCAGCACAGTATCGCTTGCAGAAGTGCTTAGAGAGGTAAAATACCATCACTAGAGTCTCCCCCCCCTTTATCAAAGAACCCTTGATGTGGTACAGCCTTTGCCAAGAAAGAATTGGTGGCGCTAAAGCAAGCAAGAGCGGAAGTGGGACGAACAAATAGCAACCTGCATCGCCGGGAGGTTGTCTGGCAGTGCAGCCTGTCCTTGTGGAGAATCAAACCAGACGATGACTTATATCCTTTGAGACTATGAATTGGGTCCGAATTGCTCCAATCACGATCTTTTAGAAGCAAATCAGACAACCTATCAATTGCCCAAGTGGTGGAGTGACAAGATATGATAATTTGTCAATAAATCTTCAATTATCCTGACGATGTCCATTCTTTGTTTGCAGAGTAACATAATGTTCCTTTCCAAGTATGGATTTTAGTCCACTTACGAATGGAAATGTCCGCAAGTCTCCTTGCTATAAGCTTATTGTCTTCAAAATTCAAAAGCTTGTTTCAGTACCAATATTTTTTCATGTTGCGTAGCCCTGCCAATGTAGGCGTATATTAAATTATTTACCCATTATTAAAAACTCTGTGTTTGATCTCATACAAGTCAAGCTCATCAGGTTACCAGCTGTACAATCATTTTTTGAGTTGTGCAAAGCTACGCCTCAATCAACAGAAGATACATATCCCCGAGACCCTTTCTGCAAATAGCGTTCTGACTACTGTGATAAATACCATTGCATCTCTGTTTTAAAACCATGGTAGAATTGGTGACAGAAAACAAAAGCTCAGCAATCTTTTATTTACGATCTGGTATCCCACAGGGCAACACACTTGTACCATACCTGTCCATCCTGGTAACGGACTATGTCATGATAACAGCAAAGACCAGAAACATCTTGGCCTCGTTACCTCCAAGAGCAAAAATTGATGTTACCCAACCAGCAAAATTAACTGAGGCAGGCTTAGCCACATAAAATTTGCTGTTTGATGATACAGTCAAGGCTCCTCAAGCACTATTATTGCTGCTTGTTAACTTTACAAACGAGGTAGGTCTTTAAATCAATGCACTTAAAAGCAAGATTCACATGTAAAAACAAAGGAGACAGCCAATGGCTAGCACTGAACCAACAAGAGATTGATAAACTGTTTACTTCTGATATTCATTGTCATTGATTGACATTTAAGCGAAAGACGAAAAGATCAGGAAAACAAAGGCATTAGCGGCAGCTAGTAACAGCTAGCGTTTTATGAAAATACTGGCACCAATATCAAATCTAATAAGTATCAATAGGAAATACTTCATATAGTAACGCACGAAAAATGAAGCAGTTAATACCTTCTTTTCATAGCTTGCTTTTAAAGTCCACACTTTTAAGCAGCTCGACTCGTTCAAAGCCACCAAGGTATCCTCTACAAGTGTAAAAGAGTGTTTGCACGTATAACAAGGATTCAAAACAGCTAGAGATTCAGTCACAAATCATAAGCATAAGACAAGCTGACATAACTGCACAATCAATTTTTATCTTTTCAATTCCAATCAATTTGAATTGTTGTTTGTTGCTGCTGTTTTATACTTACCTTCATTGTTTTTATGCACTTGCACTTGATTATGCATTTAAATATCAATATTAGAGTTCTGTGATTAGGTTCGTACTTCCAAAAATATCTTATTTTCTTAATTCCAAAACAAGTCCCCATGTCAGGTTTTGCAGGATGAAAACAGTAAGAATATGTTGTAAGATAGTGTGTATGTAAATATTTATATGAAAACGTATGGCAAAGATGTTAAAAAATAAATTACTATTATTGTAATTATTAGTACCCGTAGCCATCCGTGTCAGGGTAACAGGCAGAAAAAGGGTGGCACCTAGTTAAAGTCTATGCTTTTCAATCACTTGCTGTTTAGTGCCCGAGTGAGGAAAAATGCGCCCTTGACCCCCTTAGCTGTCTTTGACACCCCTCTTACTATCTATATTCTCTACTTTCTCTTCTGTCCTTTCTTAGCTCTGTCTTCATTTTATCCTCGTGGTCTAGAAATACCGGGTTGGCGTCCGGTAGGGTATAGCATTTGCCTCATGGGTAGAAGGAACTCTTGAGTCTTAGATGACAGTCTTTCTAGAGACGGTGTCTCCATAAGAACATTAGTTGTTGGAAACGTTTAAACACAACCTCAAAAGTAGTGAAATGTCAGATATTGAAATTGAAGATAACGGCGTCCACGGTGCTGGAACCCATTAGGGTGAAGGTGTCGCGCCCGGCAGGTATGGAGTACCCGACCCGGCTCCTGCAAGTCGTCATCATGCTACGGGGAGAACTAACCATCGATTAAAACGGAAAAAGTGAATAACATTGTAATTGAATGCTGCCTAAGAAGGGAGCCCACCAACAAGAAATCAGCGTGTTTGCAGTGACAGAACAAAGATTAGTTGATCAAGCAAGGCAAATTCGTGTGAAGAAGTGGGTGACAGATGTGAAAATTGAAGAAATAGAAAGAAGATGTCAAATATCAAATCAAATAAGAGGAACGGACGGAGATGATGAGAGATCCAAAGAGGAAGAAAGGAATGATAGTGGAACTGTTCCTTGAACTGAAGGTGATAGGCAGACAGACAGTGATTTACAGGTGGGACAGAAGAAAATGAATTAACTAAGAGCTGGTGAAGAATGGAATAGTGGTGTCGAAAAGGTACACAGTACAGTACACACTACACAGTACAGAGGTGAAAGGTAATAGGTAGTAGGTAGAAGGAATTTCCTGAAATTACCTGGAAAAGGAAGAACGATTATTAAAAAGAGCTGAAAGTATTAAAAAGTATTAAAAAGTATCAAAAAGTATTAAAAAGTATTAAAAAGTAATAAAAAGTATTAAAAATTATTAAAAAGAGCTGAAAGAGAAGAATTTGATGAAGAAGATAAGAAAGTATTGAAGAAAATGTTGTATTGAAGTATTGAAGAACTAAGAATTGAAGAAAATGTTGTATTGAAGTATTGAAGAACTAAGAATTGAAGAAAATGTTGTATTGAAGTATTGAAGAATTAAAGTACTGACGAAAATGTTGCATTGAAGTATTGAAGATTTGAAGAATGGAAGAAAATGTTATACGAGATAAGAAATTTCCCAAACACAATATCGTCAAACCTAAGATACAAGGAAAGAAAGAAAGTAAAAGCAGCCACATTAAGAGGCAATAAAATCATTCCCCTTGTAGGAACTCGACCGATAACAGAAATAAACACAGAGCTGATAGCAGCCGGAATTGTGGTTCCTGAACTGATAGCATATAAAGCGAAAACCAAGAATGAAATTACCATGCCTCATTGGAGAAGACGGATCGTAGAAAAAAATTGCTTAGAAACGTTATAGGCCAAGTGTATAGATGGAGAAGCATTGAGTTACACAGTAAAGGAACAAAGGATAGACTTGAAAGATTACATCGTGTAAATTTGAAAGGGGTAAACGTGGCCCACGAAGAATTACAGCAAAGATTGATAGCCATCCTGGCAAAGCTTAAGCGATATAAGTATAACCAGAAGAAATTGTTTAGTGAGTTGAAGGGAATTCAAAGACACATAGTTGGGCAGGATGCAGAAGAGAGTACTTGTTTTTGAAGAGACTTTTGGGAAAAACCTGTCTGACATAACGAAGATACGGTATGGCTGGAAGATATAGAGAATGAATTAGGAACAGTTAAAGCTCAAGAAAACGTTAAAATCGAAGTCGCAAAAGTAAAAAAGCAAGTAATTGCAGTCGAACTCTACAAGTGCTTGAAGATGATAGGCCGGTCGTTGGAGGGTTTAACCTTGAACTAGATAACACAGAAATGTATTTTATATCATATGAACCGCAATTTTATGCTGATTCAGAAAAGATAATAGCCCCCTTTAGTAGTCCTGGGCAAAAATGTCCTGCTTAGGCCACCATGTTTGTTTTGCTGTTGCTTACCTTAATACACAAAATTAAAATTGACAATTCTAGATGGCCAGAAAATGACATTCCCCCATCTGTTGAACAAATGCATTCCCCCACTATCTGCCTTTCCCCACCATTTCAGCTCCAAATTCTATAAGGACGCTATGCTACTACTAATAAAAACTTCAATGCCATTCATTTTTATGTTGAAATTGTACAACTGAACGTTATTAATTAAAAGAATTTAAAGAATTAATAACATTCTCATTGTTTTCTCCCGGCAAATTTAGTGGGGACAATGAGATTCTTTGCGTGGATACATACACGTTAACTAATAAACAATGAACTATGATGTATTAACTATAGCAACAAACAGTAAAAATAACAATAGCTGAAAGAAAAAAAAAGGAAATGAATAGATAAAATAAATATAAATAAAAGAGAACGGGAGCCAAGAAACTCCCAAAAGATAACAACATCAACAACAAAAGCTAGTAAAATAAATACAAAGACAAAGAGACGTGGTAAAATCCAGGCTTAATTACAAAAACTAGTGGTAGTTCAAGCATGATAGATTGTTCCAATCCTTGCTTCTTCGACAAAACAGATAATATGTGGATCTTAAAGCTACTTCACTCATTTTTGTAAGATCCTGTTTTCGTCCAGTAAAAATTGTTTGAGAATGATAATACTAATAATAAAATTAATAAAAATTTTTCTTTTTAACTTCGAATGTATTTTTTCCTTCTCTTTGGTATACAATTTAGACAACACTTTACAGGCATATGTAAATTATCTAAATACAGGCAATATTCAACGTAAAATAATCAAGTGCCAAAATCAAATTTACTACTAAAACAATACAGAAACTTCAAAGAATTCAAGTTATTCAAATATTGACTGAACAGAAAGAAAAACAAAACAACAAAACAACAAAATAACAAACTAAACTCCAAATGAGGAAAACAAAACAAAAACAAAACCAAAAAAACCCCAAAAAAGGCCACCAAACAAACACAAAAACCCGACCTAAAACAAATAGTATATCTGCAACACGCTAACATTACAAACTAGGATGTTATTACAAGGTTAACAGATCTGGAGTGTCCCATCCTTTATCCTTACAACAAAACAAGTAGTAGATGGTACGAATACAACAGCAAGTCAATTTTTTGATATATAGAAGGATTCTCCTTTAATAAGACCAATGCAACCCAAAAATTCTCCGAACGATTTTGCTTGTTCAGCTAAAGTACCAATAGCACCCATGTTCAAGTTAACAAATTTGATAGAATACCACGACTTCAGTCGCGTACAGAGTTCGTTTTACTTCTCACGTTTCCTTTTGGCATTAATCAAGAGATTACTTACGTAACCAATTGTTAGTTCGAGATGTTGTACAAATTATCACCCTTGCGTATCAGCATGTCTGGCCTTTCGTGGTCTCCAGTAACTATGCACGGCGATCTGTACCCAGGGATGTCTGCATAGACATCTAAATCATCCTTGAAGTGCAAAAAGGTGCAAAGGTTCAAAATAATGGAATCGTGTCGCCAAGTATACCTGCCCTGCTTGAGATGCTCAACACAGATAGAAACTAGCAGTGTCGCAGTGTTGCAGTGTCTGACAATTCAGGCAAGCTTTGCAGAGATGGCTGTCCGTCACTTTCCATTTATTTATGTACCGGATGGAAAAATTGTATATATATTTGGGCAAGCTATTTAAAGCACTACGCCAAACACGAATGGGGTCTTTTAGGCCTTCCTTAATTAATGACCTTAAAACAGTACCTTGGCTATCCATATCATTAATTACTTTAAATAAGATGTAATGTATGTCCGAATCATGGGCAGGGGATAACTTTTTTCTCATTATTACCTGACATTGCTTGAACTTTGTGGAAATGTCAATCATTTTCAGGCCATATTTGCTTTTAAAGAGCAAAGCGATATCCAAAGTACTGCACAATGGCATTTAATAATAATAATAATAATAAACTTTTTTTTTAAACTTCATTGCCATTTATTGTTCTGTAAATTTACAGTTTCACTACTAACGTTTACATTCTCACTGTTTTCACCCGGCATAATGGGGGCAGTGAGATTAATAGAAGTGGAAATAACAATAATAACAATAATACCAATAGCAACAAGGTCAATGGTGCGATGGTGGCGATAAAGACGCAAAGTCACTAAAAAAAAATAAAAAAATAAAAAGATAAATTAAAAAAAAATATATAATAATAATCATCATCATCATCATCATCATCATCATCATCATCATCATCATCATCATCATCAGTTAACCAACTTAGGAAACATATCAACATAATTGAACGGTTTAAAAAAGATGAAATAAAAAGAGCAGATAAGTAACGCGAGGTGGAACGTATATACAAAATCAAGAAAAAAGGTTTAAATGTTGTTCTTGAGGAGCTGAAACAGAGGTTGAA
>JAAAKM020005375.1:0-11101 GCA_010016025.2 Alatinidae sp. Z8VKAUB7J3 | reverse complement strand
TTCTCCAAGGTATTAGTAATGATGGGAGGTTTGTAGACAACGAGAACATCGTAGTTAGCTCTTTGGTGTCATCATATCATAACAGTCCATGAATGGAGCAAGTAATATTAAAATAGGCTCAAGTAAGACAAGATGCTTTAAAATTAGGGACGGAGGAACAGGAGGCAGAGGGGGCCATGCCCACAAAGATTTGCCAAATCTCAAATTTTTACGTGACCACTTTTCAGCTTTATCAAAATTGAAATTGATTGCGACAGACATTGTATCACATTCACAGCAAGATATGCATGTCGACACGAAACACCCCTTTCCACACAATGGCCAAAGACACCTTAGTGGAATGTCAAAAAAGAAATTTGAATCCAGCCTACTTCACCCCCCTTCCCAATCCGCCTTACCTTCCCCCGTCGCTGAAAATACTGTACTTTTATGTCTAGTAGCAAAGAAGAGAGCCATTCCACAGTTGCAGCAATCGAGTAGAGTAGCATCAGTATGTATTTTAATGGAGTGAACTAACAACTCAGACTGGACATATAATAAACAGTAAAAATAGATCAACCTCTGTATTCTTCAGTGTTAAAAATGAAAGCTGAGATAATCAGACTCAGAACGTTTTTAATGCCAAGAGAGGATAATATATTCCTCAACTCCATATTCAAATCAGTAATGAGAAATCCGCCCCACAAAAGATCTTCGATTCCTTTTCTTCTCATCCAAGATGAAATTGAGAGTCTGGAGTTCATATCTGTTTACTGGTTTTCTAAAAGTAGATCTTTTTGGCAATTTTAAGGTAAATGCTCAGTGAATTGAAGGTCATATTTCTTCTGAACCCTGCCTAAAACGACAAACGTGGTTTTGGGAACGGGTGTGGCAGGTCGGAGGTTATTTTGTCTTCTTTTGAGGAGATCATTGTGAGGTGTTCATTGCCTCAGGAAGTTTCCCAAAGGCTGTCGGTGGATATCAAAACGAGTTTCGCAACCTTTTGGTCCTTCCAGGCATAGTGCTCTTTAAGGCCATGAGTTCAAAAAAGACTAGAAATGAAGGCGCGTGTTCACTTAGCTGTCCACTCGACGACAGCTAACTGCTCAGGGTCCTGCTGCATCCTCAGTTTCAAGAGGCCCCAGTTGTATTTGGACCACGAGCCATCAACTGCTTACAAAGATTTATTGACTTCCAACGCTTTTCTTACAACATCGCAGAATTTTTAACGCCTATTTATCTGCAGATCATTTTTCAAACAAGCCCCCTCTACCACTACCACTCCTTTCTAACATCCTCCTCTCCCGTTACGTTAAGGGTTGACGGTCCGCTTTTATTATGGTGTGACCCAGACAGCTCATCTACCTGTATTTTACGGTCTAAAATCTCTCCTTAAACTGAGGTACAGAGCGCGAGAGGTTGTCGCGTGAGGCCAAACCCACTTTAAGTTTCAGTACCATATGGACTCAGGAAAGTGTTCCTTTAATAGTGCAATGGAATTTCTACTTTCTTGTCTAAACGTGGATAAACGTTCAACAATTTATCCCGACTTAGCCATTCTGTTAAATGTTTCATCAAAAACGTACCGCCCATATGCAAGTTTGTGCTGGTGCTTATTGCTTCAGAGATACCCTTTGAAATGTATCCCGTAGCGACAGTCACGCCACGCCCCTGTCTGCAGCACTAACCAAAAGTTTATTAATTGCAGCTTCTTGAGTACGTTTAGTTTTTGTAGCCTCCTCAGAAACCGCACTGTAGCAGCAAATTTTATCATATCCCTAGAAAAATCTATACCCTCAATGTACTCAAGGGTGAAGCTGAAAAGAGCGTATTGAGAGTAGGTCGCAAGTTACAAAGGAGGGACGGGTCCTTCCTACGATTTGCTAGATGCAAATAATTTGTTACTTGCGGTATATAGCTAGAAGTTTCTGTTTGTCTTGGCTGACCTTGCATGTATTTACGTTGTACTTGTAAACTATCAATGAGGACGTTTATAAGGCATGCAAAGGGGCACGACTTGTTTTGCAGACAAGGCATGTTGCAACTTGATCTTGTAAAAGTGTTTCTATCTTGGCATCGATGAAGTGATGCGCCTAAGTTTCATGGCGTGGTTGATTATCAAATATACAAGAAATCAGTGGGGTCTCAAAGCAATTTAAAGTCGGGAAATGGATAAGAATGGGAGTGGTCTAAAGTGGGTCGCACGCCGTATGGGATGCTGATAAAAATCTTTGCTACACTAAAGAAAGATACGTCGAAATGGCCGGCAAAATTTAATCGTTTTAGATAAACTTAAGATATCGTGTGATGAAATGTAAAAGGACAATTATCCCCACTCCAACCAATTCCACAGGTCAGGATACCCTGGGGTAGTACTACCTAAGATCAACTGAGTATGACAAATACAAGCACCGATCCAGGGTAGGGTCTGAGCTGATCGGAGCATCCTTTTTGGCACCACATATAATTTATAAGCCTCAATAAACTACGGTGTGCCTCAGATCTTCGTATTGCAATGCTCTAAAATGCAATGAAAGTGGATCTGAAAAGATGCAGGTTTCCCAAATTTTTATAGGGTGGCCCTCACCCCCCTTAGGGCGAACCCAATGCTCGCATGCAAGGAGGTTTTATCACCAATAATAAACAAGATATACCCTACCAAGAACCCAGGATCTGTGCCTAACATGTGCCACGTCGGTGGGCATTAATTACTAAACCTGCTTTGTGCTTTCAAAGTTAACATGCAGGGTTTTCTTGGTATAGGAGAACAGAGAGCCTATTATATCTCATATCCATGCTTACCAAGATATCTCAGCTTTACAATATTTACGAGGTAAAAGTATTTTCCTATTTTGTCCCACCTGTTCCATCTCTATTTGTGTACGAGTGTTGATGTTTTAAAATTGACAATGTGTTACCTAATTAACTCAAATTTCCAGGTCTGTAAACTTTCCAGATAATCTCTTTAATCTGGTTGTCAAAGTCTGGATCCATTCCAAGCAAAGTAAAGATAAATTTGCTGACCCAGACGCAACGATGTTAATACAAAAAAACAAAATTTTCAATATTGAGTCATTGAAAGTATAATTGGTTGCCGATGCTTAAAAATTAGCGGAGTTGGAGTTAAAAGCAAAAATTGATACAATCTACACGTTTTTCTTCTTTTTCTGAGAGAATAAACACTTCAAGTTATGCTTCCAGAGACCGTTTGTTAATCCGACAACTGCATGCCATCTGAAAATCTAAACTTTACATACTGCGCTCACTAATTGCAGGTTTACAGTACTACAAGAATAAGAGGGCTTTTTGAGGTCATAATATTTTTTGCTGAGTCGAAAACAAGGGATATCATACCCTACAGAGCTGTTACATAAATTCACGCGAGAGGTAGTGTTGCACTCTCAGTATTCTTTGACTATCTCATCAAATTACAGAACAAATTCAAACAACAAGCACAGCAACAGGGGGCAGAGAAATGGGCCAGATCAGTAGGACCACGGGCATTGGGTACAAACTCAGCGCAGATCCCTTTACAACTTCCGAGGTCGTGACCTTATTCTCGTTAGTTAGTTAGTTGACTACTTATGTGGATTGTTACGTAGGTAGAGGGATTGGAGAGTAGGTAGGCAGGTAAGTAGGTAGGCTGGTTGGTAGGTTTGACGGTAGGGCGAAAGATGATTAAGTAAGTAAGAATTTACGTAGGGAGGGAGTTGGTAAACAGGTTGATAATTTGGTAGGTAGGTAGGTATATGGTAGGAAGGTAGGCAGGTAAAGTCGTATAACCGGATAAGTAAGTAGGAAGGAAGGTCAGTGGATGGTAGTGCGGTAGGTAGGGAGGTAGTTAGAATGGAAGGAAGGTTATCAAGTAGAAGGGAAGGAAAGAAGATAGTAGGGTAGGTAGGTAGGAAGGTAGGTAGGTAGGTAGTTAGGAAGGAAAGGAGGGAGGAGGGAAGGTGGATGGGCAAGAAGATAGGTGAAGAATCCCCCTCTTCTCGGATCAGTTCTGTTAGTACTTGCATATGGGCTACTGCGCGCCTGATTCCTTTAAAGGTGTTTAGTCTGATGTTATAGTAGTCATTTTTACGGAGTTTGTTCCATTTCAGTATAGTTATGATCAAATGTTGCTGGAACAAAACGACTTCTCCCCTTCTAATAGCTACTCCCACAACTTTGAATTTATTAATTTATTTATTAATTAATCGATATATTTTAAATAAGATAATTGGATAGATGCGGACAGAGTGTTTGCACGGAGGAACGTGTCCTTCCCAATAGTACAATGGGCATGGATGTTTTGAAGTGTGTTAAAACTCACAACCTTTTTATTAAAGATGAGACCAACGTGTAGAACGGGATTCCAAGCCTCGGCTTTAGGCTTTTGAAGGCAACCACTCTTAAACATTCCCTCTAATAGAATAGAGCAGAAAGAGGATGAAACTATAGGATCTCTTCCAGATATCAACCTCCGGTTTATTAATTGCTAAGTACTGTCGTTATTTCAGACTAAGATGGTTTCTGGTTTCTTCATAATATATTTTCACTTTTAAAGAAGACTCTATTATTTTACGAAGTGAAATTTTGAGAGGAGCATAAATGCTGGAGAACATGATATCCAGGATCCGTAGTTACTAGGGAATAAGCGCCACAGAGAAAAGAAAGGCCAACGCCCCCAAGGCATAACTGGGCCTGAAATAAAGGTTCCAGCCATGAATCAATATACCTCAGTGTTGCTTAATGCTTCATAGCAAACGAGGAAAGCATCTTGCCTTAATTGTGCCCTTTAAACTTGTAACACGTACACTTTCGTAAGTCTTTTTATGGTGTTATGCAAGCATAGTTATGTCAACTATTTGGTTCTGTGGTGATGTAATGAAACACGCCCTCGCATACACACAACAAACAACTCCTAAGTATTTGTTTCGAGTAAAGAGTCGTAAATGTACGACGCAACAATTGGAGTGAAGAATTCGAAGAATAGTAATTGTCTTGGTGCAAAGAACCGTAATTAATTCACCCCTAATTCGTTTTATATCAAAGAAAGAAGACGATTTTGATGTCCGAAAAAGGCGTTGTTTACATTCAGTTTATTGAAATCCTTTGTAAGATTGCAGCGTAAATGGACATGGTTGTCATGTTCATTGTTATCTTGTTTATTTTGTTTAATATTATTATTATTACTATTATTTATCTTGTTGTATTTTGTTCCTTCGCAATGTAATATAATTTCTATTGGGAATGTAATTTTAAAGTCAAATGCATCAGTTAAATGAGTGTCTGGCTTATGCGTTGCAACGGAGCGAAAAAAAATTATTATTATTACTATTGTAAAAGTGTTTCAGGGGCTCCTCTAACCTAAAAGTCAATGAGGCTAAAAGCTCCACGCTTCACTTGCTCCAGAATTTTCAAATGGGAGGAAGAAGCACCGGACCAGAAGCGACAACAGTAATACATACGTGGTAGGAAGGAGGATTTTTAAAGGCATAGAATGTTCTCTTGTGAAAGTTATTTTTGCGGTTGATGGAGAGGGTCAACTCTCATGGAAGATGTCTTGGCAATAGCTTCAATATGAGGTTTCCAAGAAAGATCCTGAACAAACTGAAACCAAAAGTATCTAACAGAAGGGCCGTCGTGGAGTGGAATGTCATTGGTGGTGACGGATGGCAGAAAGGGTCTCCTAGGGCTGTTAACAGAGAGAAGTTTAGATTTCTCCTGATCGAAAGTAACCAGCCATTTGCTTTTCAACTCAGCAACGGTGACTAAATCATCCTCAAGACGTTTTGTTATTCTAACTTTTTCTCTTTTCCTAACAGATGTGATTGTAAAACTATCATTATTACTACTTTTGTACCATTTAAGGACACTTAATCGACAATATTATTATTATTATTATGATGATGATGATGATGATGATGATCATCATCATCATCATCATCACCTTTTTCATATTTTGCACTTAGGAGTATTGTTCTCAAGGTACTATTATTTCGTTCTTATTTTTAATTTTTCTGTAGGCTGAACCCTTTCCCTCAGAACCTGCAATGGCCTTCAAATAACACAGAGATACCAGCCTTCCCTCGTGATAATCCGCATATCCTCGTCCACAGATGAAGGATTGGGAGCTATTGTGGCTTTATTTCCAATTTTTCAATTCGAAAATTTATGGGTTCATGTTTGAGGTATTACTTATTTTTCTAGGATTCTTTTCCTTCAACTGAACATGCAGTTTTAGAACCTACCTTGTTTACGCAAAAATAATCACACTAGTGCACAGAATCTTAACTACAAAACGCGTTATTCTCTCGTGCCAAGGCTACTTTCGTTCTTGCTGAGAGTGGGTAGTATCACAATCAAATCACTTCAACTCTCGACCATGTTAGCAAACAACACGGTCACAGATATGAAGCAACCATGTTCCTTGTCGTTTCGAAATAAACATAACTTAGGAATAACAGAAATCCTAAGTCGATGGATTAGCATTGAAACTACTTCGATGTCTACATGAAATCCAATTATTTTGACTATCTGCTGCAAAGGCACAACAAATAGTCTGAGCAATGTAGAATTAGCTTGCATAGATATCATAGAAAAGTGTTCAAATAGGAATATATTTTGAAGTAATCACTGCCAGACTTAAGAGACCGGATTAAAATTGTCTGTGATAGGATCTACTGAAATATTTCTAACATTGTTGTCCTTTACAGAGTTCAATTTCTCTGCCGTCATTTGTTTGATCTTGGATTCACTTATAATTAAGACGAAATAAACAATAGAAAAGGGATTTCAACGCGTGCAAAGGCTCATCTACGTGTCATTGTAAAACGATGTTGGCTACGTCATCTGACAGCAAAATTTTATAGGGACTTAAACAGACTGAAAGCTTTTATATTTACAATAACTTCAAATATAGCGCTGACAGTTAAGAAGCTATTCATCAATTAGGAATGTTTTACACTGATCTTCTGTTTTTGTTGAGACTGAGGGTCGACTCATGTCAAGGTGATTACAATCGATTGCGTAAGGCTGGTTACAATTCATTACTTTCATCCTGATGATCGCGTGGGACGTTCCCTCCATTCAACAATCTATTATCGCTGGAGAATTCATGCTGAAAAGTTAATTATTACAAGGAGTAATTCTGTTAAGACCACACTGACTTCCACTGTATAATTTGATCAACTACAAGCGCAAACTACAGACCTTTTGTCAAGGAATGTAGTCTGTTATGTCACAGCGTACCACCAAAGTAGCACCCCCTACAAAGCATTGCCAAGATGGTATTGCTGACGTTGTGCCAACAGATTACCATAGCACCAAGAGATCAACAACAGATAGCATCACTACTAAGGTAACGGTCTCCGGTATGTAGAGGCATCACGACGGCAGCGCATCGTCAGAATAGAATTAGTAAGTTGTCAGGGCACAAGGATTGCTGGACAGACGTCATCCTTATCGAGGCAGTACCATCATTATAATAAACGAGGAAAACCCTACTGTAAAGACATCTGGTACACTTCCCCCTGTTGTTTTAATGCTTTAACAGAAATTCTGGCACAACAGATTGTTTGCGAACTTTGGTTATGTTTCAATTTACCTATGGCTTCCCATTTTTTCTTACTCCGTCTTTTTTTTCCAGTAATACAATACAAACTGAGTGTTTAAACACTTGTTCTAAGGATGCATCGCCACTTGTAACACATTATAGTTGCTTATGTTAAGAGATAATAATAATAATAATAATAATAATAATAATAATAATATTTTAAGAACTCAATGCCTCCATATGTATTCTTTCCTTGCAAGGACAGTCCTGCTATTTTCCCCTGGAAAAATACATGGGGCACCAGGATTCGATAGACAGGAGTGTTCATAAAATGAAAGACAACAAAAAACATACACACAACAAAAAAACAACAAAATCAATATCTAGGAAGACAAAATAAGCAACCAAACAAAAAACATGTATACGCCCGTACACAAATACAATCTTGACCGGATCTTGGCTAATGAGACGAACAGTATTAATATTTATGTTCGTAAATTGCCATTGTAAACAGGCTTATTCTTAAATAAGGGACACGTGTTGCATACTTGTAGTCAGATGTGTGTTAGATGAAGTTTCTCACTCTGTATGAGTCCATCACCTAGAAATGTCAGAGTTCCGCAGACACCTTAGTGAAAGGTATTCACAATTACCATTTTAAAATTTTGCTTTCGAGTTTCTGTCGTTATCACTCGAGACAATTATAGCATGAAAAGTTTCAATTTGAGAAACAATGTAAGGCGATAATGATGTAAAGAACGTGATATTTCAACTACCTTTATTCTATGAAAGTGTTAATGAAACATAGAGTTATGTCTTTGGTAAGCTGGCATGATGTAAAAGAATAGTTAAAGGTGTCGAAAAGGAGTGTAATAGAGAAAGGAATAAGAAAGAAGATTGCCAATGATTTACCTCACGCTTTAATCAATGCACGTGTCTTGCAAACGACCACGCGGCTCTTTTAAACTTTCTTACAATACTGACATGTGGATAGAAGTTTACAAATTGCAGTTGTTGAATTTCTTTCCAATTATGACTTTAGAATGGAATTCAAGATTCTATGTTCAAACAGGAGTGATTGGATCTTCAAGTTGCTCCTAGGAATACAATGAGGTATACGGGTCCCATAACCTGTTGTGATCTGTGAGATGGCTGGCCCCAAGTAATCGTTCCAAGGTGACAGAAACACTGCGTTCATGAATGGGATAAGATTTTTCTATGCAAGATTTGTAAAGTTGGACAAATATAGCAGCTCCTGCTTTTTGTAACTTGCGGCCCTCCAAGATTTGACCGCGACCACCATCGAATTTTGGGCTGGTGCATTTTGCGACTAAGTTTTACTGATGCCCCCTTTGTGACTTTATTAAAAAGCAAAGGGTCTTACAATTTATAAAAGACTTATCTACTTATTGTCCAACAATATCTCTGGTATTCAACCCTGATTATATGACATGTCTGTCTGATATAGGCGACATTGTGACTCGAAATCTAAATTACTGATTCCTGTGCGTCAAACCCATTCAGGGACTATATTGATGTTTTGTGGAGACCGTCTAGTAAGTCTATAAACTTCACAACTTTGCTCAAATGCTGATTGACGGCGTTCACATGATGTGGAACAAATACAACAAATATATGATCATTAATAGGGATTTATCAGACAATTTCAAATGGCAGGTGCCGTTCCTTGAAACAGGCATTGATTGATGATTATCTTAAAAGTTTGGCAGCAACAAAAGCAACAAATCTTTATCGAATATCTTGTTCTTATTTGACAAATTTTTCATAAATAGCATCGCTATCATGACTTGATTCGCTCTTCAACTATGGGAATTTTCTTATATATATTCTGACATTCATTCAAATATACAGTGATCACCTTAAAGCCAGAGATTACTATTGGAATTGCACCGAAGTTGGAAAAAAATAGAAGGGAAACCATTTGGCTTCGCTTCTATAGCACGTAGAGTCATAGCAAAATGATGGAAAATAGCAAGAAGACGGGCGAAGCAGAGGTACGGGATTATTTCATAACGTGAAGAGCAGGAACGGGGGGAGGGGGATATTGTTTGAGAATAGAATGCAAAGAGGGATTGCAAGTAGGCCAAATTAATAATCAAAGTTTTGAGATATTTACTAGGCTGTGTTGTCTCTTATAAATACTATCAAATTTTAATATATTGTTAAACAGAACCTTTCAACGGCCAACGCAGTACATTATTATAGAAATGATATATCTATATCTATTTCTATCATACTTTCCTTTCCTTTCATTTCGCGTCCACTCTTCCTCTGTTATTGTTTTGTTCTGTAACAGCTATCTCTAGCGTTACTCGTCTTTGCTACCATTACTTCTTCCTTTACCACCACTACCACCATCACCACCACCAACAAAAACAACATTACCACTACCAACACCACTACTACTATTGCTACTACCAGTCGTACCACTACTTCCACTACTATTACTACTGCTTTCGGGGCTGCAACTACCACCACCACCATTTCTACTACTAATACTACTACTACTACTACTACTACTACTACTACTACTACTACTATTGCTACTACTACTACTACTACTACTACGACTACTACTACTGCTTCTACTACTACCACTTCTACTACTACCACTACTACCGCCACTACTACTACTACTACTGCTATTACTACTACCATTACTACTACTACTACTACTACTACTACTACTACTACTGCTACTGCTACTTTTCCTTCCTGTTCTGTTGTGTTTTTTACGTCGATTGCTGCCACAACTACTTCTGTTGCTAATACCACGAGACGGCAACAAATCTTCTATTCGTCAGAACAGACGTTTAATTGTCTTGAAGCAAAATAAAGACACCTTCTGCTTATTCAGGTTGGAATTTGACGTCATGAGTCTGTAATTGTGAGCATAGCTCCATAAATGGTGAGTTCCTTTCAAGTGTGCTCATATCTTAATTTCGCTATTTATTGTATTTTGGAGGAGGATGAGTTGTTCAGAACAATGAAACGTACTCCACCCAAAACGCAACTACAATGTAAAGGAGAGTGTATGGAAAATTCATGTTTACTTTCAACAAATTTCGTCTCAACAAATAACAGTAGCTTCTTATGCTTTGCTTATATTTTTAGTTAATCTCTTTTGTTTGACTTCATAACCGTCTTATGAAATAGCTCTGTTAAGGAATGCGTCTAATTTTCTACAATTTCTTCAAAGGATTTCAAGAAAAGGGCAAACTGTTTGTTTTCTTCCTTAGACTGAAAACCGGAAATTATTCACTCCTCATGACCATGCGCGTAACAGCAGTTTACAAATGAGATGACCTATAGGATATTTTATATATTGTGACACTGACTCTACAGAGAAAATTGGAAATGGTTTCTAAGCAATATGGTACCATCTAAATTCCATATTATGCATTTGTAAATATATGTTATTTGCTCTCAGCGTCACGCCACTATTATGATGAAGCGACGAGTGCAGTACCGTAGCCAGGGGGGAATGCTTGGTATGCTTAGCATCCTCTAGAAGTGGACTTCAAGGTAAAATAGCATCCCCTAGTTCATGGTCGTCTGTCC
>JAAAKM020005370.1:0-11103 GCA_010016025.2 Alatinidae sp. Z8VKAUB7J3 | reverse complement strand
ACATCGGAAGTTGCAATGGTTAATTTAATGAGGCATGTCTTTAGAAGTTTCTTATGACGTCAATGTCTGTCACTACACCCCTGCGAGGTGCATTTCGTCTTCTCAATTCGTGTCGTATTTTGTCTCGTATAAGAATATTTCGTATAACAGTAGAAAGAATGGCATGATGAGCTCAGGAGCCAACATGGATCCAATGCCATGCGACGCTAACACTGTAAAAATGGGGTGTTTACACGGGATCGTATTCATTTGGATTCGTACCAGTTAGGGTCTGTACCCGTGTAAACGGGTTTTAAAACTCGTTTACTTTACAAAAAGAAGCAATTTGTCAGACAAATCTCTTTCATTGGCGATTTAAATTCGATAGACGAAGGCTACAGTGAAATATGCTTTTAGGCAATACCGTGGGCATCATGTTATCATTAGAGCACGACCAGACACTTGACGTGGCGTTTTTTGGTGTTTTTGGGGTGGAGTTTATGGGGCTTTTCAGTAAGAAACCCAAGCAACGGCTTGAGCAACGAGTTTCTCAACAATTTTTCCAATTTTAGCCTCAAATGTTTCTTCATTTATCCAGTTTCAGCCTTCAAACTTTCTCCAGTAGTATCTCCTTAATAATGTATGTGATTTATTCTTTTTAAGTATATTTTGTCAAGTGTATAAAGCTTTTAAGTGTGCATATTGTTTTGTGTTTTAAAGATAACATATATGGACTGTTGCAGGGCAATATTATTTCCATTCATACTTTTCACGAGTGTTTCGTAACTTTTGGATTAGTTCAGCCTGCCTTAGTTTCTCAAGAGTTTCTTAAATTTTCCCAAATCTGAGCCCAAGGATAGACTGGTTTCTTTTGAAGAAAACGTGTATATCGATAACTGAACCGATTTTTACTTAAACAACTAGATTGAACTTTCTTCTTAATCAAAGAATTAGGAAATTCTCGCGTTACTCCCTAACTTGTCGCAACATGACCGTCCCTCGGTCAACAGAATGTAAAGCGCTTTGATTGTTCTGTAAACATGAGCAAGTTGCTCTCGAGTATTTCATTGTCCATCAGAAAACTTGTCAATTTTGAAGATTCTAGACTTTGTTGCCTTTGTTATGGTTTTATTCTTATTCTTGGATGCCTCGTAGATGGAGGGTTGGAATAAACGGGGGGTGTCGAAAAATCCCAAAAACTTAATAAACGGGGGGTGGAATAATAGATGGGGATGGGTGGAAAATGACCAAAAATGCAATAGACAGGGAGAGGGGGGGGGGGGCTGGATAAAAAGTGTGAAAGATGAAGTCAAGAATCAATGTTTAGAATCAACTGCAACTTCCTAAACGGAGTATATGTTAATGCAACACAAACATTAGTCAGTTAGTAGTCTCTTACATGCCTTTCAAGATTCTAAAAATGTTCCATTCATCCTTCTGCTCAATGACAGTGTTATTACCAATATCTGTTATGTGTTTTCACACTCCTTCGAGCCTCGTTAAAGGCCACCTTCATCTTTTTAATGTGTGGTGTTAATATTTGAAATAAGGATATTTTCTAATTGCCTGCCATAGTGCCGCCTCAAAAAATTGTCGTGGGTGGGAGATTACTTAAAAATTAACAGGGGAGAGGGGGGTGGAATAAGAATCTCCTGGGTGGAAAATGTTTGAAAAATTAAGTAGCGGGGGACGACGACGACGACGACGACGTTTATTAGCGGGGCACCCAAGAGTTTACACTCTTACCATCTGTAGCATACAAGTCTACACTTCATTCTTTTAGATAAATGTTCCTTGGATCTCTTCCGTGTGTGGTTTCGTAAAAAGGGATTAGCGAGTTTCTTTTGGTGGAAGATCATGCATTCTAAGTAAATATGAACGAGTCACATTCGGAGGTCTTTTCATTCCCAAACTCTGATCTTTTTTTGTAACGGATGACTTCTGCCTTGTGGAGTTAGAGAATTATTAACCAGCCACATTTCTGAAGAACCTACTGTCTTCAGTAACATCCCTTTTAAAATAAGAAACGAAAACTGCTATAATTTTGAAGGCGAAACTCCGTTGTCGCACAAAATGGAACAAGGATTAGTACCATCCCAGCACTGAAGAAGATATAAACTACTTCGAAAACCAAACAAAATCAAAAAACTCTTCTCTAGTATACGAAACTTAATCTAGAAAACCACCAAGTACTGACTTCATATCACTGTTCTTACGGTGGTTTCCATACAATTTTGCTTGCTTCTATCATAATTGATTTTATCTTACCTTTGCAATAAAGATCTCTGCTTGTTTCTGCTTTCTGTAGTCTCGCGTTTTGGGGGTATTTGGCAACCTTTGGAAATGGAATAGGAGGTGTGTGACGAATTGACAAGTCGAAAGATGATTAAAGCGAACACTTCATTACTTTATTTAACTATCAATAAAAACCAAACCAATGATCGATCGTACATAACTTAATAGAGTCCAGAACATACAATTTTGGTTAACACTAGTGTTCTCACAATATTTGAGCAAGGCATACCGCCCATCGCCTACGGTAGCATACCATTTTATTTATCATTAATTTTAGTTGAAACAGTACATGATTTCTAGAGAACGCTCAGCTTAATACTATTATGACCTTGACAGACTGGAACGTTTGCCGGAACTTCGATGCGGCAGTCTCTCGATCAAAGACCCCTGAAGAGCAATGGGGTCGACATTGAAACTACCCCACGTGAACTTCGATACGGCATCACGCATGTCATTCGTAAGAACCGGTTTTGCTTACAGTAGGAAGACTGTGGTAGCTTCTCAGAAAGTGCACCTATGGCCGCTTGGCTATGGAACATGGTGATAATGGCCGCCAGAATCTTGATTCCTCTAAGGGGAGGTCTATGCCAATGACAGCAATGGCGTTCAAGTGGCAAAGAAAACATCCTTCCTGACGTGATACACGTGTCCTACTAGTCGAATACCTCCATTAGGAGGAAGCCACACAAGCTTGTCTTTAAGACCTACGGCTTCCTATTGGTGGCCAATAACACAAAATAAAACCCGCACTGCTGTTATGAAACGCTCAAGATGTTATCGTTCCGAGCAGTGATGAACTTAGCTTATAGCTGCTCAGCTATATTGTCCTGAAGGGGTAAAATTCTAGTAAACGTTCCAGTCTGGCATGGTAAGCTACATGACTGTACCTATTTCAGCGTCGCACCGGGTGGAACTGTTCCATGGCACGCGCTCGAAGGTAACAGATCCAAGAAAGAAAGTCCCTTTAACGTCTTCTACGACAGTCGAACGAATTATACAATTATGGGTCGTAATATGCACTTACTAGCAAAAACTATGATTGTCACCCTGATGCAAATATACCTTAAAACATTTCAAACACCCCAGAGAAATAAACCCATTAGATAATATTTTAGACATTCCCACCAGAGCATGGCATTATCACATCAAACTATACTCTACAAAGCTGGGCTCCATCCGACCGCACACAAGGCCACGAGCCACATTAAAGGTGATAGAATTTCCTTCATAATTAAACCTATGTGAACATGCAGACCTAGCATTTCCTGACTAAGTACGGAGTCTCCCATGTAGCTGACAACTCATTAGCCCTTGTCATAACACTCCCGTCTTGGCCATAACCTAACCAATATCCAGGTACAAACGCTATCAAACGGTTTCGCGTGAATTACAGCCGTGTATAAACTCTCACCAGAAAGAGACTACGAGTGCCTTGCCTACCTAAGCCTGAGCAAACGCATTTGACGCGAGTGCACGATGTGGAGATCGCTATAAGTTAATAAATACACCGCCCTCAAAGACAAGCTACAGAGAATTCCCTTCCAACATTTATCCCTACTTACGTGGGATATAAAACTTCCGCAGATCATGCCTGATGCCAGGATGGCTTTCACATCCCTATAATCCGCTACTGCATTGCAATGTACAATGTTACCAATAATTTACAATGGAAACATGTCCCTAAGCTCGCCCGGCAACCCTTACAGGCTGCGGTGAGTCTCCCGACGCGCCAAACGCACGAACGCCCCCTAAAATGACATACGCCACGTGCATGACCTCCACGCCACTAAAAGCTATGCACACTAAAAAGTTGATGCGAACACGCACCCAAATGACACCATGCGGCGCACGCTCAGAACGAGCTCATGACTGCACCGTTCACACTAAAACCCACGTTAAGATTGAAGGAAATATGTAAAAGTCACGTTCAAGGGGCAAATCAGTCCGTAAAAGATGACCATCTTAAATTAAATGGATTAGCTCCGACGGGGTATTTCATGTACCAACAATTAAATACTAGAATTGTGCTGGTTGCGAGAGCAGCACTTCCCATCATATAATAAAATCGTACTGGACCCAAATAAACAAAAGAAAGAGGCAAGATATCTATGTAATGCAAGTGGAATAAACATTGACACGCCACGTGGTTATATGGGCGAACAAAAGTACCCCTTCTCCAATAATACAACGAGCACGTGCCAATCTGCGCGCTTCGTGAATCATAGATGCATACAAGAGTGCGATTTCCCCCCTCCCATACCCCTTATGACTAAGTACATTTATTCTGCAGCCGCACAAGAAGCAAAGAATGCGTTTAAGTGTTAACAACTGATACACTATCTTCCAAAGCAACGTAAAGTGGAGGGACGAAACGGACTGTACACAATAAAAAAGCCTCAAGATCGGAAAATACAATGCTACCCAATTTTACAGTTCTTTCCCGACAAGAGAAGGATCAAATGAACACCCTGAAATAGCAATAAATATACGCATACAAAAAGCAGTCAAATGCACTATCCTCCCAAACACATTTTTAACGGCTGCTCACAAGCTAAAAGTTAATCTCCCTAACGGTAACTATTTTGGCCTCCGAAAAAACCACCTCCGACGTGAGGATAGCTTATATCGCTTGCGAAGCTGTTCTGATTGCCTGACCCGTATCCGTATCCCGAACGGCTTTCCATTCCCGAACCACCACTACCACCTCCACCACCGTATGACCCACCGCTTCCTTGATAACCACCGTAATTACCATTTTGTCCAAATCCGCTCCCGCTTCCTGCACCAGAACCACCGCCCTGTGTGCTGTAGCTGTTACTATTATAGCGATTGGAACCGTATCCACCACCATAACCACTACTACCACTTCCACTCATACTGCTGCCACTTCCGTTCATACCATATCCGGATCCTACAAGGCAAAAGATCACACGGGTTAGCTTTGTAAAGGCTAAGTAATACAGGAGTTACATGCAAAAATCTTCTCTGAGGTTTTAGTATAAAATGAGTAGCGGCAACGATAACGATTACGATAACGGCGGCGATGGCGATAATGATACTGACTACAAAGATGGCACTGACGTTGGTTAATGGCGCCCTTTCTTCAGCTATTTATTTGGGTAATTATGATGATGGTGGCAGTGTTGGTGCTGTATTAACTGAAATTATACTATCAAAGTAGATGTATTCAACACCATTCTGTCAATTACTGCCGTTCACAGTTCTGAACTGGGCCTATTCAAGTTAAATCCACGGAAGGAAATGAACGCATTCATTTCTCCAAACGAGTACATAGCAACTTGAAAACGATTTTTCTAGTGGGTACTTCTCCACAATTCTACAAATTGGTAGTGTTTCATAGAGAACAAGTACTGCATTGATACATAGCTGACTGCCCGTTCACAATAGCCTACTTGGTAGTGCTACTCGATGAAACCTTCTAGGTGAGAGCATTGTATTGTATGCAGTTTGAAAGTTTGATGAAACAGCTCCACTTACTGGAAGCCCGAGGGGGCAATAAAAGTTTAGGTCAATTAGTTGCATCGTGTGTTTTTCGGTCATTCATTCCTAACTAGAGCTTAACGTCCAGAATAGGATGGATATCGATATTTCAAACAAAAACGTCGTTGTAAAAACCACACAATCTCCGACAAATCCTCTACAATCACTTCAAAATATCCGAGTTTAATACCTGATTTTGAAAATCCACTGCGGTTTCCTTGTCCACCCCAACTGCCTCCTCCTCCGGGCGAGGACTGCAGAAAAAGTTCAATGTAACGATGTCCTGTTCGGGAAAAAATAATAGGGTTAGCAAATAACTCAACATTGCTCTTCAAAGATTCCCTCGCTCTTATTTTCCCGGTACTTTTCGTCTTACATCCGCTTTCTGCTGTTCCCTTCTTAGAGAAACTAAATAACTCATAATTACAAACAAAATGCAACATCAACACCGCGAAACAGTGGGGCAGTAAGAACGCTTAACATAAAAACCTCAAAAAATAATGACCGACTTTCAACGCCATTTACGGACGCAAGACTCGCATTTACATTCTCGGGGCAATATATGCCCGTAGTGCCCCCGTTGCCCAACACCGAGCTAAGAAAATGTTACTTTTTCCTCGTAAAACCCACCAACTGCAGAGCAACAAATCTCAGTTGATCCAGAGCGACTACAGAATCTGGTGTACATGAAATTGAAACTCGAAGCTGAGACGAAAATAAATAACTTTATTTGTCATCAAACGTAAGCCGTTTGAACGGCTGGCTTGATCCCTTTTGTACATCCCAGCATGGGATTATAGCACCGTAGGTCATCTCCGAAACTACTCGATCTGATTAGGTACTTTAACCTTCCAATTTCATTAACATGTGACTATAACGATTATCAAGAAAGAGAGTTCTGAAATAAGGAAAATTATAGGATTTACAAGGGCAAACGAAAGAATACCGTACATTTTCGAATATCTTAAACAAGTCCTTTTCCCTTTACGCTTAAAAAAGGCATGCAAGGAAAAGCCTTAATGGTCCAGGGGAAAATTAACGAAATAGGTGGGAGATACCCATAGAGCTACCACCACCCAAAGGGAAAATAACATAGTTTACTGGCAAAAGCTCACATATCCTTCAAAGTAGACTACACAAGTCCGTGTGACTAGAGTTCATCTATTTCGGCAAGATATTTTTATACGCTTGTGAATCGTCTCCATCCTAGTTGGGTAGACAGATAACAAGAGCTATAGCCATAAATGATTTTTCGTTGATTGATTTTCCTATTTGATCACGTTCGATCTATTGAATAGCAGATGGAGATCTCGTTTTAAGACGGATTCATCAAGCCATCAAATATTCATGAGCCGTTTTAATACTGACGAGAACCAAACATTCCATCATTGTCATCGTTTGTACTCTTTCGATCTTCGTATTTTTCATGTTAGTAAAATGACAGAACATAGCCGCACTGGAGATATAGCCATCTGCTTATTCTGTCATGCAAGTTCCTCTACACAACTCACTAGCTTGGTGTCCATCGGTCCTATCGATTCACGAAAGCAGAGTACTGTACTGCGAGTGCGTTTGACGTACTGACTCATATTCTTTGCCAAATATACGCACGAATATGAAAGGCTAATGCAGTGTAAGTGGGCAATTATGTGTTACACCAGCTCACATGTTGACCTATCCCCTACCGTGGTAACACTATGAAAGTTAAAGTTTTATCGATGCTCGTGTTGGACGAATACCTGGACCACAGATACGTATCTTTCCTTCGTAAAATGCAAGTTTGGTTTTAGCAAGTTAGAACCAACACCACACTGACGTCGAGAAGGGGGTATCTTGGGCATCAAGGTAATCGATACCGAAGAGACGCGAAGCAATTTTCAAGGCATAATTGTGGCATTATGCCATAGGAAGCAGAGTATAGCTGTCTGCAGTTTGCGGACAAGTGTTCTACCTCAGGCAAAAATTTTAAACAGATGAGGCTTCTCGAGTTTGTACGGACGAACTATATCTGCATCATCTCAAGGCATGAAGTTAGGGGCGACATTTAATAACTCCACCTCTCATGTACACAAAATAAAAAGTAAACCTTGTAGTTTCGCAAGTGAACGCAATTATGTAAAAATTGGCAGCAGCCGGTGGGTAACGAATCTAGTAAGTCACTACTCTTGCTAATATGTAGACAGCGGGGCCTAATAAAAAGTCCCACTAATAGTTGATTGGTTGTCTTGATTCACTTTGAATACCGCAAAGGCCCAAGTGCAGGGAGGCCATTGTCATGTTACACAGAGGCGATTCTTTGCGACCAGGAGTGAGGTGGTCGTGGTCGTGATCGTGTTCTAGAAATTTGGTCATGCTAAATAATTAGCTCCTTTGCGGAAATAGTGATAAGTTAATCGTGACAAGGAATGGCGGCCTACTACGTAAAATTGTGCTTCCATTGCAGTGACCGTCCGTTTGGACTCCACTATAGATGTTTAGATCCAGATTCCAAGGTTGCAAGTAAGACACGACAATGTTTACTACCTATGCTAGTACCCTGCTTTTAGCATCATCACCATTCTCATTCACATGAGTGCATGTAGAACTCTGACCCTGAAGACAAACCTATAGCATCTTCCAAACAGTATTAATACCTGATCTACGAGTTCATGTGATGCTAGTATGCCATCTTAATTGTAAAAGATCATGAACGGAGAGGTTGACTATCTCCTTTCTTGGCAGAAAGGGCGTGCCGGTGGGAGAAATATTTTTGTCTAAAAAATACGATCGACGATCACTTGATTTCGATAAACAGGCAATTCAACTGATGGAACAGTAAAATCTTGGCGCTTCTTCTCTAACGTCAATAGTACTTGGAGAAGTAAACAAGCAACATGAACTGAATAAGCAACCTTAACGACATGCGATCAAAAAGTGCGGAAACAACATATTGCGACTTGCGCGAAGGGCTATTCGGGTTCGAAGACATGTTTTGGTCTCAAAAAGTATGATCAGGCGTCGCTAGTGAAGTCTTAAACCTGACATCCATCGGATTAAATTAAGATTATTGGTCATAAATAGGCGGGCTTTTGAGCCTTCCGGATGAAACAACATTACTAAAGAAAACTAAAGCCTTCTTATTTTGCGTCAGTTTATTAGTTCAACGCGATTATTGAGTCACATAGAACACTTCACTGCTCTCTGTGGGCCTCCTTTTGAGAGTGATCACTAACAAAGGGTGACAGGGATGAGTCCAACATCGTGTTAAAAAACGTCGTTTTACAACACAGCAAGCCTGATCCACGGTTCGATAGACCAATAACCATCTTAACCTTGGTCTCTGGCTCAGCCTGCCTAATTCTACTACTTTACAGGATATCAACGCACCTCTCAGTGCAACTTCGAACAAAAACTTTATATAGCAGATCCGGTAACACCCCTCTATCTAAAGTAAACAACGCTTTAGTTCCGTGTTGCAGTAAGCAGGAAGAGCGGGTCATATATAAGAGGCCTTTAACACCATAAAAAACAGGTTCCGATCACGAGTCGCACTCTTGTGTATTTTATTACAGGATCCACATCCACGCACCCATCAAAGAACTTAATGACATAAATAAACATAGGTACAGTCGTGAAGTCTCTTATTCTTGAATTGGACAAAGGACTCATTCTAGATAAAAACTCGTGTAAGTGAATTTGAAACCTAATTTTCGTTCCTTAACCCGGCTTTGCAGCTGAACATTCCTGAAGGTTCGGACGCTGATCTGGTGCCCTCCATAAAATTTACTTAGGAGCGCTGAAGATCATTTTCACGGAATCAGCTGCGTCCCCTGCCATCATTCAGCTACTTAATAATCTCAAATCTTTGGTTGTGTAGAACCATTCATTCTCATCAGAGTGGTTTTGAGCCCTCTTTGAAATCAAGTTACATATTCCGGGGGTACCATGGACATTAGAATTGACTGAACCAGATCAATACAGTAACTGACAGAGCCCTGTGTACAATGTTTTGTACACTTGAGTGCCCAAAGACATCAAGTAGGGATTGGTTTCACATAATACGCACTGGGCCTGCGCAGCAGTAAAAGCACGTAGACACCTTCTATAAGCGAAGACCACGATTCAATGATGGGCACCTTTCAAAGTTCTGCGCAAATGTTGTTAAGAGCTAAAGATACGCAGATAAGCAAGGGGTAACAATTTCCCGTGTTGTGTGAACCATAACTTCCTAGACTGGTAGACAACAACAAAAAATGAACTTACCCATGTGTTGTTTGTCCTTCTTCATTGCGGCCGTCGCATCTTCATGCGTTGCAAAATCTACATCGGCTTCACCTTTCGGTCTTCCACTTGGTTCGTAAATAACCCTGACTTGAACTGGGTTTAGGGGCGTGAAGAATTCGTGTATGTCTTGCTCTGTAGCCTCGAATGGAAGTCCTCTCATGTGAACGCTGTGACCCGTGGTGCTGTTCATAACTGATAATTGACTTTTGCCTCCAGCTCCACGCCTATTCTGCATAAGGCCAACCCCGCGTCCTCCTCGCATGCCCCGCCCCCTCGAACCCATTCCACTTCCAAATCCACTTGGAGCCCCATACCCTTCATCGAAGCTGAAGTCGCTAAATGGTCCGAACCCTCCGAAATTTGCACCTCGTCCACGTGCCCTGAGAACGTAAGAATGAAGAGGTAAGGTAAAAGGTAAATGCAATTCAGAGGCAATCTGTTCAAAACAAATCTATCCTAAGAACGGGCTCTCTTCTAAAAGGCCCGGGGAAACTCGCACAAAAATTATTACGTAATAACACGTGAAACAAGAGATTCGCTCATTACAAATTCTTTCCGAATGACCATTTTTTATAGGCCAAACACGAGCCTAGGAGCCGACAAATAGTATTGCCTCTAAATATAAATTTGACTTTTCTGTTTTCTCGGGACTGCTTTGTTACTCCTCCCGCATTTTTAAAAGCTTCCTAGTTCATCGAAAGTCGCTAATTACGTAGGCCTAAAATTCGGGCCACTTCAATGGCAGGAGTATTTGACTTAACTGCCAACGGAAATCAAATGGCAGCACCGAAGCATGTGGTTATGCAGAAAATTATCTCACACAAATCAACAAAAACAAGTTTCAAACTTCTCTCACTCTGTAAGACGGCTTTACTTAACGGTGGGAAACATATGACGAGCCAAATCAGAGCATGCACCAATAAAACATGTCCTAACCACTTTGTCACTGTCATCTTATGCCAACGTGTTTCACTGGCTACCACAAAGGAAACCAGTTTCACTACACTGTGGAAAACATCACAAGTGCGTTGTGCGTTGGCTAAACCTCCACAGAGTATAAACACT
>JAAAKM020005368.1:0-11105 GCA_010016025.2 Alatinidae sp. Z8VKAUB7J3 | reverse complement strand
TTCGGTCATTCTGATGTTAGTACTCTGAGGAGTGTCAGACGAAAAAAGCTTTTAAGTACACAATGTTTTCGCTATTTCGTGCAATATTTTTGCTACTTTAAAGGAAGAAACTGTCGCGTGAAGAAACTGTCGCGAAAAGTCGCGAATGCTTTGATTCTTTTGGTGTGTTAACTGTCGCGAACGATGCAAAATTTAATTGTCAGGGGAATTGACTGTCTCAAATTGCTGGGCGAGTAACTTTTTTAGTCTCTTCTCTCTGCAAATGCCGAACCTTAAACAAAACCAAATAATAATATTTCGAAAATATTAATATTTTTTGAGTTTGTCAAGATGGAAGAAATTGTTAAGTTTGCGGGTACAATACGTGAGTTTCATATGTATCAAAAGTATTGGACGCCTCAAGAGAATCAGGTTTTGCCCAGTGTGCATGAGTTGGACAACTCATTTAATTTATTTGCAATCAAAACCTACCTCAGTGAGCCAGGAGCCGAATGGTAGACGGTTGGTCATTTGCCATTGGAACTTTCTCGTATCACAAAATTCTTTGCTTGGTCGGGGAGCGGTGGTCACTGCCGAAGTTTCTGGAGGATACTACCAACGATCTTTGTTAGTTCAAGGTGGACTTTGAAGTCCCTTATGTTATAACAACCAAAATGATTGGTACTGAGAAAAACAATGAAGTTTTGCATTAGTATTTTAATTTTGCCAATGAAATGTACAAGGAACCACAAAAAGAAAAGCAAGTCATTGTGGGCACGTTTTCAAGGATTGAGGAGGAGCTACCGGAAGAGGCCCCACCTGGAGTGAAAAAAGCCAGAAAAAGACTTGAAAAATGTGGGGCATCAGCCAAAAAAGAAAGTAGCAGTCGATTGTACTATCGTACGAGTTACGATATAAGGGATATGTTTAAACTAGCGGGGAAAGATTTATCTCGTGAGAAGGGAAAAGAAGATGGCGATGGAAGTATGATACATATCGATTAATTATTATATTTTGGCTGATGGAACAATTTTGTTGATCTTATCAAGTTTTGAACAATTGGTGTACAAGATCGATGAAATCTAACCATTTCATGCCTTTTCTGACCTCTGAAATCTGAAAAAATGTCGCAGTCGTTCTGAAACGTTCATGTGATCTTCCAAATTATTTTCAGTTCGTGAAAGCCATGCTACACAGACCTCGTTGCCTTCGAAAATCGTCTTAGAAATTTCCTGTTTGTACCTGAAGGACCCACACAATTTTTTAAAAGAATTAATAACTGTGTTGAAATTTTTCTGATAAAATTTAGAAGTCGCGGGAATTAACTGTCGCGAACGGGCCAAAAACAAACTGTCGCGGTAAGAAACTGTCGCGAAAGTCGCGAGATTTCTCTCGCGACAGTTACTTCCTTTAAAGTACAAACCAGGGTGTATTAAAGTACGCCTCGCTACATTCTCAACAAAGCTAAATCTTTTATGAAAGTCGGCAGGCCAACAAAGCTCTTATCAAATAATTCTCTCCCTCCTTTCCAAAAGCTCTTAACACTTCAGTGGATATTAAGCCTTGCTAGGAACAATCTCGTTCTAAAAAGAAGCTCTGTAATAATGCGCAGTCGCACATAGTACTCACTGTTTATGCGCATTGCAGTCTGAAAGGTTTCTTCTCATTCAGACATTTAATTTCAATTTATTTTACTTGAACGTACGACCCATTTGTAACTGAGAATCACAGTCTATATCTTACAAACCTCTCTTCTACCATTAGTTTCAGCAAACTGTCATGGCTACCAAATCATGGGTTCTAACTCACTCTTTTGGTTATGCATTGTTAATAATATGTAGTTGTCTTCACCACCCTTCTGTAAAACGTTATCATTGCTAATTTTGTCCCCCGCTTATCCTACGCATTCTTTGTCACAACTTTATTTTCCAAGCTTCGATTTTCCTCTCTTCCCTTTCCTCAGCGTCCAGGTCTTATTCGTGTATAGTAGTATACACTACACAATTCCTCGCTATCACACTCAAAACCTTGTTGCTGTTCTTTCTTCCGTTGGATGCTGATTCTGTCACCCTTTTTTTGTGTTGTCATCTTCTGTTATCATTATTAAACATGAGACTAATGTATAATTATGGGTTTCCGCAGAATATTTCCAGTGGAAGGGGACAAAACTAGTTTGAAAGTCCCAAATTGGACTGTTTTCACCAGTAATACTACTGTTTAAGCTCATTCCAAGGAAGCAAACTGACTCATTTTTATATTCCCTACAGATACCCATATTAAAAATTGCTACTTCTGCTCATCAATCAAGATGGTTGCAAGAGGCACAATCTCTAATTTCCCTAATTTGTCCCGTAGTCTATGCTGTCCTCTATAACATGTAAAGTTTGCAAAATAAAAACCAAAGTTTGTGTTTACTGCAAGGTGATGTGGAAAGTGGACTTTAAACCCTTCAAGAAATAGGTACGTGTCTATCACAGAAACAGTGTTATGAGTTTTCTCATTTATCATTCCAGGTTATCTTCTACCATATAAATGAAGAACGTAAATGAATCAAACACATAGACTGTATTTACGACTTGGTTTTACGTCTTTGCTTATATTCTCAATATGCCACCCAAATTTTTGGTGAAGATCAGTGGAAACACGAGCACTCAGTGAAGCGTTTATTTTAGACAAGAGATAAAGCTATGCATGGATTAATTTATTACAAGCTATAATCTTCTCAGTTTCAATTGTTTAAATAGACGGAACGTTTAATATATTTTATATCCTTAATCGAGATACAAAGAATTTTACAATTCTTATTTTAAAGTTATTTTCTGAACAGAAAAAGACGAGTCAAGGTACTGCTGGTCCGCTGAGCACGGTTGTTTTTGACAAATATGGCAAAGGAAAATCGAAAAATTTTTCGCATTATTATAAATTTTTATAAATAAAGTTCCGTGTCTTAGATAATTATAGACATATAACTTTCCTATTACTATATTCATTAGCATTCAAAAGTTCACAAAATATAATTTAATTGACTTTCCCTGCCAAAAGATCATGTTTATTATATAACAGCATTCTCTGTTTTTTCCCCTTATTTATAGTATGTATGCCATTTCTCGTGAACACTTTCAAAGTATTCTTATTTTAGTGCCCTTGCAGATATTGCAGATAAAAAGCGTTCCAATGTTAGGCGCCTCACCATGACATGCTGCACTTCAACAGTTGGCTACAAACAAAAACAAAAACGTTGACTTGTGGTACAAAATATGAATATTTCATTGACTAATGGATTTACATTTCTAAACTTTTTGACAGACACTGGAAACAACAATAGTCTGGAGTAAAGGTAGACTATTTTTGGTGAAGAATTTACAGGATTGGAGTAAAACCACCAACAACAATCGTCTGCAGTGAAGGAGTAAAACGTGTGGCAAAGACATGGTGCTGCTATACTTTGGCGTTCCTGTTAACGGATGCCAACGCCCTCCATTGCCCCCAGAATGAATTAGGCGCCCGCATATTTTATCAAACTTAACAACATGCTAGAGTTGGGTGTTGATAATGACAATAAGGGATGTTTAGGTAGGATGGAAAATAAACATGAGGCTAGCAGTAGAGGAAGATATGTGAAAACTTGATATCATCCAGGAAAGGTGAAGGAGAATAAAAAGAAAAATCACTTAAGGAAAGAAACTAAATAAACTGATCAATAAAGAGCGATGAAAGAGATGCTGCATTAGTGAGAAGAATGGATATTCTTCCTTTCCCCTTTGTTGCCTTAAAGATAACGAATCCTAAACTCACTGCCATGAATATTTGAAGTAACAGGTATCTTCTGATGAAGTGTAGAATGTGTAAACCAATCATTAGTTTGCAGGTAAGATGCCGTCCTATTTCCATACCAAACAATCCGTTGCCATGGTTTCAAACGTAGAAGAAAGATCAAACATCTCCTGCAGGTGGTCATCATGAATATGTCTGTGATTAAATATACCACAGGGAGTCAAGTGGCTTGCTTAGTCAAGACGCGCGGTGTGTTTTAGAGAACTGATTGAAGTAAAATATCACGTCATGTGTGAAACTGAATGTCACGTTAAACATTGATGGTAATTGAATGCATCAGATGGCATCACGTACGATGCTCCAGAATAACTTGCCTGTCTTGTTTATGTGCAAATATATTTTATTTATTTATTAAGAACGGGGATGTTGATCCATAGGAATATGAGAACAGCAAAGCAATCACAAAATTAGCATGGTGTTGAACGCAATAAATATCCACAAATTGTTTAACCCTGAGCTTATAATGGTTCGCTCATCATTTTCAAAGATAGGTTACAAGCGAGATAAAATCGAGGTATTGCAGTAGCATTAACATGATACAAAATGTTATCATTAATAGAGAAGTATGAATTGCCTTTAAGAATAATTAATAAGTATTAAGGAGAGAAGAAGGGAAAATATGAAGTGCCAGAAAAGAGAAAGATTTATTGAAAATGTCTGTCAATTCAAACTGGGCTTTATCTTTGTAACTTTTGTCATTGTTTTACTTTCACTTTCTTAACTTGTTTTATCACTTATATAAGTTACCTTTGAAGTGGTGTGAGAAACATTGAAAGCTTAGGATTAAATAATTTGTAGATTGTTATTGCGCTCAACATCGTGTTACTTTTGCTATCGCTTTGCAGAGTTTTGATTTTATAATAAGATTGCGTTTTCGGCTTTGTTTATCTATGGGTAATAATCCACGGCATGCAGGACAATCTTTTCGAGTACAATGTGTACCTGACTTCATTTCTTGGGAAAAAAGAAGTAACTCCTTATCTGGTACACGGTTAAATATAAATTCCGATAACTACGTTTACTAAGAAGCAACGGTACGCTGGAGAAGGAGTCATTCACGAAAGCTACTTGATTTTGTCAAACTTGATAATGTTTTGGGGGTCTAGTGCTCTTAGTTTGTCTCAAATATATTAGCTTTCATTTTAATTTGCCTTGCTAAAGTAAAGACCTACGAGTGTTGTCCCATGCTTACCTGAATTTAACAAAGTTTTTTGAAGTTTAATTTTTCAATGTACAATTTTCTGTATGTATCAACATCTGTTCTTAGATCTGTGTCTTCGAATATTGCGAAATGCAGCAAAAAACTACACGATTCAGTAATATCCCATACAACCATTGCTATCAAAGTTATTTGGTAAGTGCAATGCCATTGAAACTCATTTAATTTGGCACAGCTGAATTTTACTACATGAACCACATCAGCAACCGTTCTTTCATTTCTAATGAAAGTGGCAGAGAGAGGAAGCAACATCTTCTGTGAAGTTATACAACCATTATTATAAGTTCTTAAAGAAAACAAAGTTTGGTTAAGCTGCACTGTTGGTATTCTTCAGTAATGATAGAAACAGAAGACTTACATGCAATGTTAAGCATATACTATTAAATAGTGTCTCCGTAGACATCTCGATTTAACAAACCTTAATGCGTATCCACTCCTGTGATATATAAAAGCATTTCGCTATAACAAACTCAAGTCTGTTCTCCTGATTTTAAACATGATTGAAACCTCTAAATAACTAACCTTTGATATAAAAAGGCTTAATATAACGGAGCCAACCTCATTCTTACTCTTTTAAATATGACTTAAGTTTCTATATAAATAATCTTGGATATCAAGACCATCTCCAGATAAAAGAATCCAAATCCGTTTTCACTAGTTTAAAAATGAATAGAAGGAAGTAACTACCCTTCCACGCAACATACGAAGCCCCTCCCCCTCCTCCCTAGATAGTACTGAAGTCTCCATATAACTAACCTTAGAAATAACAAACTCGTGATGTAGCAAACAAGATTTGCTTCCCTTCTTAGGGTTCGTGACAGCGAGAGCCTACTGTATTGGAAATAGAGAAGATTAGGTTATCCGCTTGTAGCGCCCACCGTCACAATAGGCACAAGTCTCTTTTCAAACCATTCAATTACAATCAAGCCTCAGGTTTATGCTGTGGTATTCTTTGAATTTAATACCAGGTTTAAGTTTTCTGTAGTAGCTAATATGTTCTTGATCTATAAATGAATTCAATTTCGCATATTAAATCTACACACTTCCATTATTTCCTTACTTAAAACTTACAATTAGGCTGCGCTAGCCGAGCATATCTCTGTCCCTTAATTAATATCTGATTTAGGCGCCATGCTCCTTAACTCGAATGCACCGTCGTTCAGAGCCTACAGCTTTGACCTTTTTTCTTCAATACTTCGTAAGTAACTTTCAACATCCGCATTCCATAAAATGTGACATCATTTCTATTACAGGGTGTCGAGACCTTTATTATTATTATTATTATTTTGCTTTCGTCTCCTCCCTTTTAGGGATCACCACAGCGGATCCTCTCTCAACCTATCACCCAACCGCCTTAACCGGACTGTTCCTCTGATATAGTATCTGAGATCTTTATGATAGAAAACACAAATATACAACGGTGTGTAACATCATGATAGGCACCTTTAACAACTCAGCTCAATTTGTTATTTATGGTGAGAAAACACGCACACTTCCATTGCTCCTGATATCATTCCATACAATCAACCTCTAAGTTAACATCAATCTTAAACATTTTTAGCATCTCATACTCGTGGTAATTAAATACCAGGAATACTCAAGTCTTTAGCATCCTCACTCTATTATCAATAAACAGAGATCTTGGCTCCTGATGCGAATCCGCTTTGTTTTTATTGTTATAAATGTGTTTAAATATTTGTTAGCCAGGATGTCCTGCTTGTAAACTCTACTTCAAAGCAACTTGTTTTATTGACATTGATGTAAACAAGGCGAGGTGATATGAAATCATAATCAATCAGGGAGTGCTTGGCAGATTGTAATGAAACGAAAGTCTCTACATCGCTGTTCTGACTTCGCAGTTTTCAGACAGTGTGCACATTGTTATTCCAAACACTGTCAGTGACTATCAAACCAGTATTTTCTCGGCAGGTCTAGGCAGGACACTGGCTTACAAATGAAATTTCCGATTAACAGAGCTTATAATTTGAATTTCAAACGAAATTAAATGACATTCGTACTCTCACTCTGGGAAAACATAGTCTCCGCCCTGGAGGCGAATTTTATGAAACGCAGTATGAAGAAACAGGGAAAAGCCCAACAAGAACAGTTAGTAGTGATTGTGGCTGACATTTGTACCAGCTTAAATATCAAGATAACATCTTCAATTCTTTGTCAAGATAAACTACAATAACATACTTATTAGTGATCAACAGTTAAGTTATTTTGTAAAACATTATATTAAAAAATTAACTTTGATCATGAAAAAGAATGGTATCAAACATTATGTCGTATGGCAAAGTTCATCTCGAAGCATCCGCTGCAATTTTCAAAGATTTATCTCCTAGTATTGAGATATAAGTCTATTCACAAACATGTGCTTATCTTATTAAGGCAAGTAAATGAACTAGACAGCATATTTTCATTGATTTCATTGACACCTAACTTGCCATTATTTCAAACAAAGAGGACACTATATGCGATCGGATTAAGCAAGTTTGCTCTTATGAGAAGAGACTATAAAACAACAACGAGCACTTATTGTTGGCAGACTAAAAACAAATTGGCCACTCCAATCGATTCGACCGCTAGCCATGAAACATTCATGTGTTCTTACACCTGCATTGGGTCTGGTGTTTAAGAGGGTTTCCATTACATGCCATCAACCAATCAGAATGAAGTGCGACAGATGGCAAGTTGACAACTAACATCCAGCCAACGTCTCAAAACAATTACATTTTTAATAACGATTAGGCTATGAAATTCCTTCTGAAAATGATAAAATTGTTCGTTTGGCTTACTTCTGTACTGCAGGTTGTTGCCTTGAGGGTGTAAGGTGATGTTTATCACCTCCATGCTTGGATTCACTCGCTTTAAATGAATGACAATAGGCATCAATTATTAGCAATTACCCTGCAAGGCTGTGAAGCCTTTCTATTCTGAAGTTCAAGAAAGAGTGTGATCTCTACACTGGACAGCAATGTCTCTGGCATATATTGCTGAATAAGAATTTCAATCGTTCTCGCATCCATTCAAGATGGAGCTGTCATGGCGATTATCCTCTACCGCCAACATCTCTATCTGGGAAAACAGTCGAAATTACTTTAATAAATCTTTGGATTTTCAAGTCAAATATTCATGGAGCATTAACGTGATATTCTCTCGAGTTATGTTAACAGACAACTCAGGTACAGCAGTGGTTAGTTAGATCCGGGGACATCAGATATAATGGAGTCTACATTCGCTTTTTAGATTACTTTATGGTGGCTGATATACAACGACAATGAGTTCTTTCTATACTCGATCAGCGTACAAAATGCCATTGTACTGCGACAAAAGACTGTCTTTTATGTAAAACATTGTATGAAAACTGATGAATATAAAGTCAAGGCAGGAATTAAAACTCGTATAATACAGAATTAATAAAGTTTGTGGACTACTGGCAGAGACAGCCATAGTACGAGAATAGAGTGTCGTTTACCATTTAGAACTCATTACAAGACTACTCTGTTTATCGTATACCTGTTCAACCAATGCAACTAATAAATCTATTGCTGCGTATCAAGTCAATCCAAACATTATCCATTCATAAACCAACAGCGTCAGATTTAAACTTTATGAACACTTGATACGCAAATCGCCTGATCAATGTAACTGTCAGCGATGACAACATCGCAACTTATTTCATCTTTGAAAGCAACGTTTGTTAAATGTGAAATCGCCATGCTTTTTAGACGCGTTTGACCATTAAGCTTTACAGAGATCAAACGTCACAGTATGTTACTATAGCCAGAGAGCAATTAGTAGTCGGTCGAGCGTGATGTTATGTTTTTTCATTCCTCGATGTGGATTACATACTGGGAGTAGGATGAAATTCAGAAGACGAAGTTCGACTTCTGCTGCCGCGGCAGCTACAGAGAAAGAGCAGCATACACAACGAGAAAAGAAAAAGAGGAAAAAGGAAGATATTTCAGCACCGATTCCTATTGTTCTTGACGAAGAAAAACTGTATGGATTTCAGGTTAACAATAACATGTTTGTACTGGAAGGAGGCGGGAGCACGCTAGCTTATAGCACAAGTGCAGAATCAAAGAGTCAACAGTTAGAAACACCTAGCACGGGAAGATGTACAGCCTTTACAGATGGATCAAGTGCTGGAGAGCCAGCCAAATTTAATTTTAGTCCAAGTACTGTTGCTTCTTATGTGGAGGCAGCATCTCCCAGTCCAGGTAAAGCTAATTTAAATATCAAACATAGTGGAAACCGAGAGTATTTTCGATTTTATTCCAGGACGAGGAAGAATGCCACGGGCGAGGACAGCGAGCGTGATGGACTTATTTCAGATTCTGATTTGACTGGTCCCTCTGAGTTGGATTCATGTCCCGAGAGTAGCCCCTTACATAGTTATACTCCGTTTCCACCTAAGCCACCAAGAATGAAACAATATCGGACGTTTGTTTGTCAGAACGTTTTGTGTCAGAAACAGGAGGTTCTTCTGGGTCATACAGAAGTGCTGTTTCGATCTTGTCAGTTCTGTTTTACGCATTATTGTTCACCGTCTTGTCAGCACCAGGCTTGGAAAGAGCATGTCAACGTTTGTTTTTATGGCCAAATTAACTCGAATTTAGACACTTTAATACAGCAGTTCAAGCAGGACGAACGTAATATATTAATTTCTGATGTTGCCTACAATGGGTACCAACGAAAAGGTCGAGGGTGTGTTTTTCTGGTCTTTTCATCACCCAAACGGTTGGATCAATTTGTACATTCAGAATTTCAAGGTTTTCGAGGTAAGCCAACATTCTCAACCATAGCCGACCTTACACGACATGGAGTGAAAAATGAGTACCAAAAACAGCTGTTAGAGTACATTAGCAAATATGATCCAGCAACTCAACTTGTTGTCAGTATTGCGGTTGTAGTGGGGAGAAAAATTCCATCGAATCCTGTACCACGCAAGAAGGAAGTTACGGTTAGAAAAATTGTCCATATTCGAATGCATCAGCAATACGCAAACACCAGTGTTTTATTACGAGAAAGCAGCCTTAAGAAACCCATCCTTCGGAAATCTGCAGACAGGACTCGACGAAAAACTCTGTAGGTGAGGAAATTGTTTTCAGTGGGTATACAAGCTGTCTGCTTATTGTACAAAATAATGGTTTTATATTACGTACTCCTGTACGTGAGCCGAACTGGGTGCAATTTTTCTACAAGTGCTACTCGTATTCATGCAACAAGCATTTTAGCAAATGCTAGCATATCACACGTTGTTTGTTGCTTCGAGGTGTTATTTTTTATACCTGATGAGCACCATATTTGAAATGCACAATCCACAGGCGCTCCTGAATTAAAATGTCTGTTAAAACATACAAACTTAGCGTGATGCAACTAATCCATGAAGGCCCCGCCCTTTTATATAAATTATGACAAGAAAGTCTCTTAATTAATACTCGATGTAATGATAAGTATGATAATAGAAGCAAATTAAATACTACTATTGATAATTAGAATAGGAATACAACCAAAACAATGGTAGGATGTTTCTAAACAAAGTGTGAGTTTGATTTCTTCTGTTTGATTAAGAGCTACTTCTACATTCTTGCAGATTCTGTTCTTCCTTTCTGTTACTGCGACTTCTACATTCCTGCAGATTCTGTTCTTCCTTTCTGTTACTGCGACTTCTACATTCTTGCAGATTCTGTTCTTCCTTTCTGTTACTGCGACTTCTACTTTCTTGCAGATTCTGTTGTGTTTCCTTCTCTTTTATACAATGTGCAGTTTTATACATCTTCTTCTATAATTCGATACTCACACTAAATAAGATTATACAAATGATTCGTGTAAATTAAATATAGAAATAAGAAGGATCCCTTTGGCCCTGCTAAACCTTATCAATCATATTTCATCATCGGTCTAGAAAGGAGTAAGGAGTAAAATTTAAATTCCTTCCTGTGTCAAGGTCAAGTATTTAGAATTTCACATTTATTATAACCAGCGACAACGTAGAGCTAGTCTTACTTTAATGGAGAGATAGATATAGATGTATAAAAAGGATAACATTTAAATACTAGGTTAC
>JAAAKM020005366.1:0-11106 GCA_010016025.2 Alatinidae sp. Z8VKAUB7J3 | reverse complement strand
CCAAAATCAATATTTCTGAAGAAAATTTTATTACGACAAGAAATCTGAGAATTTTCTGGGGATGTCAAGAAATTGTATGGGGGGCAATTTGGGGCTAGAAATCGCCTTTGGAGGGGCAATACCCCCTTGCCCCCCTTAGCTCCGTGCCTGGTGGTCAAACTAAAATTTTCAGCTTCTTGCAACTTTTTTGCCTTTAAGAAAAGAGTCAGTTCTTGATGCGTTTGCTATTCAGTTGAGGTTGTATTTGGGAAATGAAATGTCACCTTAAGAAAATCAATCCCTCTCAATATTTGGATTACAGTCTGCAGATAGCACCGACAAAAGTGCCCTTCAGTTGCCCTTCCAACGACAAGAATTAAACGTTTTTTTGAGTATGTACATTTATCATAAATAGTTGGAGAGGAGGGGTCTAGAAAACGGTCACCCGAGGAAGATAAGTTGTAGAGCGAAGGTAGATGCCAAATATGAGTACGCAGTTATGTTATCTATAAACACAGGTGACTACGTTTCTTAGGTGGTCCAGTGCTGCCAAAGTAACCGATAGCGATTATGTTTTTGAGTATAATAGACATACCTCTTTAAGTAAGTGATTATACAATTAAAAATCTGAGATGAGAAGATTAAAATATAGGCACTCTATTTGCTAACAAGTATGCTATGTAAGAAAGTATATAAGTGCGATCAGAGTCTCAAGCCGAGTAAGATTAGAACCTTCAGTCATCCCACAAAGCGCAAGAAGCAGCCTGATGCAGTTGAACTCGAGAGAGTAGTCCACTATGTTCGTAATCGTGTAAACAACAACTGATCTATTAAATAATACCTATTTAGAAGGTAGTAAACGTAATAACGTAAGTTATTTTTCTTATTGTCTTTCACTTTTGCTGCAAACAGGTCCTTAAGATGCTTTTGATAATGAAACGGGAACGAGGTTGGAGATGTTTGGAAACACCCGCCTTTTTCTTTCCAAACTGCGACATGCAATCCCCGCATTAAGTTATTGACAGAAACGCGAATTGTGATATCGGATCATATACACTTGCAACGGTTGTATTTCAGATGTGCTTTTATCTGTTCCCCACCCTGAAATCAATCAGCAGTGAAATCCATTTGAATGGACTGGATCACTTTAAGTTCAACGTGCTCCAATACCCAAAGACAATACAAATTAGACCTTTTACATTGGTAAACGCCTCGATGTTTATAAAATTTGGAGTAAGGTGTGGCGGTTCATTGAAGCAAAGCATTTATTTCGTATTTGCAGTCCCACCAAGATCTTTTAGAAAGATACTGCCAACAAGAGCTATTTTAGATGCTTTTATCGCGTCATGTTTCTTAATCTTTTTTGAGCTACGTTTCGAGAGATGTTTCTCCCTTCTTCAGGCTACTGGAATTGGCTCTAAAAAGGATTCGACTCATGACGTGTTAAAGCTTTGCCATCAATTGAAATGAGTGAGTCGGCAAATATGAGAATATTTAAGAGCTATTGTTTCGTCTACATCAAAGATATGGAAGAGGGGATACGCGTTCGTCGTTGTACTTTGTATAGCAACTACATATATTATTTTATCATTCTCGACCATTCAACTATATGATCTTTGAGTTGCGTTAAGCCTTGTGTACCACTTTAAGGTGTGGCATCATTCAGGATGGGGTGAACTGTTTGCACGATGCACATTTGTCATCCTGCTGTGCACCATTAAAGTGCTTCGTTTATAACCGGGAGGTAGTTATTTTACTTAACGTCTATCTATGAGTAGTGTTTATTAAGGAGGGGGGAGGGGGGTTCTAAAAAGGAAATGTGGTAATCAGATGCATGATACATTTGCGCAGAAGAATCGAACATTGAATTTCTCACTTTTTGAAAAGCATACTTCGGGTACTTGCTTATTTGTTTGTTTCTCTCCCTAAACTGCTAAACTCTGCTTGTTGCTACTACCATAGGTTTGCTACGTGAAAGTTATAAACACGGAAACCGAGCTTTTTAGTAATGACTATATTTGGAATAGTTTTCCAACCATAAGTAGATGTTTTCTTTAACAATTCTGTTTAATTTGCCACCTAGTCTCCCTTAAATGTATCACAGCTCTTTCCCTTTGAGTCAATATTTACAAGACAATGACTTTAATGGTTCCATAATACTTTTTTTCAGATATTCATTTAAAACTAGAGAAGAGTAGCAGGCCAACATTTACAGCTCATCAAATCTATCACCTTGAAAGAGTCTTCAGAAGTAGAAAATACATAGCAGGAATAGAGAGAAGACGTTTATCAATCGCCATCGGAATGAGCGAGACACAGGTAAAAGTTTGGTTTCAGAACAGACGCACTAAATGGAGGAAGACTATGGGGAATCGTGAAAATATAAATTAACCAGCCAATGAAAACCCTTCAAGTAATGGCCGATTGGAGACAGAACGAGCGTTAATCAGTAAGGATCTTATCCATGCACAGTACCGAATTTATCTGAATTAGCGCCAGGTCAACTATTCAATTATCAGCTTTCAGAGGGGTATAATTAGAAGAGGACGTGGATTAGAGGAAGGTACATATTTCGAAAAACGATAACTCTACTGTTTTTTTAAATACCCAAGCAAGTGCAACCCCCCTCCTCCCGTTAGCTTTGTGTGTTATTTGAATACGAGCATCATTATGTACTTAGAGGGGCTTCGATTCAAGTTAAAAGTTTATTGCGTTTGATGAGCTCAATAGAGAGGTGCTATTTTATGTCGGCGGGGTTTAATTCAGATGAATAAGGTATTTTTAATTAAAGTCTCTACATTGAGTAATTCAATTTAAACGAAGGATGGACACCTAGCAAGATGTAAATGTATTCTTTTTTGACTGAGATGTTATCACTATGTACCATTAACAACCCTTTGTGCTGTTTTAAGCACATATTTTGTTTAAACGATTTTCAGCAGGAAAAATTTTTGGAATATTTTAAAAAGTGTTAATTGGTGTAACATGATAGTTGTAGCAAAGCAGAATAATTAAAATAAATAATATAATGTCTAAAAGTCATTCTATCATTTTATCAGCAATGGAGGAGAGGTGGCAAAGTTGACTGAGTACTGCACGCAAACTAAGTGAGCTATGAGGAGTGAGGTTCTAAACCGTTGTCCCACCTGACCGGGGTTTCTGACTCTTCGTCGTATCGTTAACATTCTGTAAACGGGATTTTTCTATTTGTACATAGTCACTTGGACCCCGTTGCCGACCATGTCTTATCTGATGCCTTGACATCATATAAACGCCATTAGATATCTTCTGTAGAGTGATTTATTTTAAAAGAAATGACGCATGACAGTTTTGTTAATTTGTTTGTAAAAATGAAATAAAAGTAGGTTTGATAATGCCTCCCGTGCTCAGACTTCGTTAACGTTCATCCAAGATGTACCAATACATCCTCAAGTCATGTTTTGCAAAGGAAAGTCGTATGGGTTTTCATTAAATAAGACACCGCAAAGAAAAACTACTGATCTTTGAGTCAGTTCGCAAAATGCCCTTTGCATTGAGTTAACGGTTAACCCGAAGTAACAATGGACGTTATGGAAAGACGCTAGGTGAATATAAAAATATGTCAGCATCAGAGCTTGAACTTCGTACTTCTCGATATCTTTTTTGTTTTGTTTGTACAATTTTAAAGGCAAACAGAAAACCATGGAGCTTTGGTTACCGATCGAAACTCATTACTGCTTGTAATCATGAGAACAGATACCAAATAAGGATAATAAGTTTGTACTGGATAAGTATTAGAGAACATTGGATACCTAACCATCGCCATTCATACTTGATGCCCTCGCTATCGCCGAGTGGTGTTCTACCAACTGACCTATTGGATCTCGTTCATACCACAACTACTTTTTCTCTAGTTACTATATTAGATCCCAGCCCTCCACCGCTAGAAGTAAACATCCAGCTCTGAGCATTTTTACAGGCCCGTCTTTCCGCGCTATGTAATTGGGCCATAAAAAGAATCTTGGTCATTGACAAGTTAAAGAGATGAAACGTAGCGTTAACACTAGTATTTACATCTTACTTGTCTGTTTTGAACGATTTTCCGCCTCCTTTTGATGCATTTTTGCCTGCCTTCTTAATCCTTTTTAAGGGTTCCACGTCCCTTGCTTTAGCGAGGCGTTTAAAATCTGATGGGGATAATCTAAATATTTCTCTTAGTGAAGTGAAGTGATGGGGTCAAGTAAAGAAGAGTCATGTTCTTGATGTAGTTCGTGCTCATTAAAATGCACACGCAAGCTACACAAGAGTATAATACAACGGACTGCATCTGTACATTTGTGAGCTTTATAATCATTTTAATAAGAGAATAGCTTTATTAACATTTACAATGAAATACACAGAAATGTTTGTACTCTACCTCTATATTCGATAGAGTTTATATCCTCTACCCTTACGTACAATATCGATAAAAATAAAAGTTCGTTTCAATTTACATTGTATGATTGTCTACTTTATTTCTTTGTTTTTGAATGCGCATTCCATTCCTGTTATAACCTGAATGCAACCTGCGTAAATTATATTCTGCTGCATTCACGTTTTGCATTACTCATTCTGAAAATACTTTTTATAGCGTTTCAACATTATGTTGTAGCTTAACGTCTCACTTTTTGAAAGCAAGAATAATGATAAATACAAAACACTCGTCTCTTGATTACTTACATTTTATAAAAGGATAATAAATACACGTATAACAAAAAATATATATTTACAGTTAATATAATACGATAGTTACAGTCATTTAAATAACAACAATAAAGATAAAGAAAACGAGATTTATCGGATCGTACTATGTTTTGTCAGATCATTGTTATTCCTCCCCAGATTCTTCTTAACGTTTCTTCTAAGTGAGACCGTAATTTGAAATAGAAACGACCTGTGTATCCGACACAATTTTACCAAATAAACTCTATATGCTTAAAGGAAATCGTGTACCTGAAATACGATATGCAGATTATTCTTTTCAGTATTCAGTATATTAGCTATAAAATTTGAAAAGAATGCTGAACAAGTGAGGTAACATCAAATACAATTACATTTTGAGCAGCAACGGAAACGTTTACACAGTTTCTAGAGAGAAGGATAACTTCGCCATATCCATTTCAACTTTTGAATGATCCACTTACTAGATGGCTAAGCGTTGTATCTAAGTTCCAACAATTCTCGTTTTCTGACACGACATCACTTAAAAAACTCATCAGGCACATTGCACCCACGTCGCACACCAAACTAAAAAAACTTTAAAGACAGGCAGAATATTTCCAAGAAATATCTTATGACAACATCGGTTAGTGTATTTAATGTTACACGTAATTGGGGGAATAGGTAAAACGTATATGAAATTAAATGTAATTAGTAGTTGGTATTGATTAAAGAGTAATTACGGTTTATTAACGAAAAGGGCTATACACGGTGTTAAAAATTACACAACGTTTTAGACAACGTGTTGTAAACTAAGTTTGATGAAAACCAGAGGGACAAACCCGTTTAACTTCTCCAATATCTTACTAATACTATTTTAGTAATATTAGTCTATTGTTTTGAACAATAAGTCATTTTTAAAATTAGTGTATGTCATAAAATGGAGTACAGTAAGTTTTATAAGCATTAAGATATTCTTGGAAATATAATGTCTATGTTTAGTAAAAATAAAGAAGTTGTAGTGCCTGCTCCAACGATGGTCTTCTGTTTGGGTTAAAGTCTAGGAGCATGCTAATGACTCTTTGGAAATCTGCAATGAAAATGAAAATAAATAAGTTAAAGATGAGGCGTTATTACATTTACTGACTAAGACAGTTTAAAACATAAAAGTTGATACCGTCAATAATATTTATGTCTTTATAATATTTAGTACTATGTTGTTATCTAATTTCTTCGAAATGATGTTATCAATTCTAGATATATTAGATTTTTTCCGACTGATGTACCATCATATCTGAACAAGGAATTCAAAGAAGTCTAAGGAATGAATGGACAATACATTTATAACCTCAACAGATAAGGAATCAGGGGATCAATTCCACATCTTACTCAAAAGTGGAGCGGAAGAAGTTATAAATTTTTTTTGTGAAGTCATCAGAGTTTGCTTTATACACAATTTAGGTATAAAGTGGCATCATAAATTGAGACAAACATTGGTTCACTACCATGCCACACAGCCATAAAAACCTATTGTTCAGGATGTAGCCAATTGCTTATTATCGTATGGGTACCAGACGGGGTAGGTAAAATCGTATATATCTGTAGTAAAAGAGAGTGGAAAACAAAACAATCTAATCGTGTAACATGATAAATGCATTTCTTGAGAGCACATTTTGCGTTTCCGTAACTGTGTTCTAGGGCTTGCATAATTTTTTTCGAGGAAGTAAACTTAAATTTCAGTCAGAAGCTAAACAAGAATACGAAATTAATCAAACAATCAGACAATGACGTACTTTTGATGGGGACGCATTTCCGACAAGACTTTGTAGGCTGCTGTTTTTGTTTTCACAATCATTAAACATTTGCTATTACTATTCAATAAAACTTTTTTTACCATCATTCCTTAAATGTCAGTTTTGTCACTATTCTATCAACTTTTTTGCTAAAAATCTATAAAATTATGGTTTGAACAAAATTCCATGCACACAGTTGTTACTATTCTGTATATTGTTTAGAACATCAGATAATTTTTGGTTGAGACAATTCTTTGCTATATTACAGAAACTCTTCGAAAGATTAGCCTTCACCAGGTTGTAAACATCAGAGCCCCAAATTGTAATAAATTTTTGTCTTGCACTTCTTCCACTATTGCCTTGTCAATGTTGTTTCCCATAAATGTAAAGTTGTGAACTCTTTTCAAGCGCCACACACCATTGCTCATCTCACCTTGAGATCCGAGCGACTTGTCCACTCGAAATTTGCCCGAATACTTGCAACGAACACCACGTCCGGTAACAGTTTGGTAGAAGAGGACAGCGCATGCCCATGCTGCAACCTTCTCAGGGCGGAGGGTCATGTTAGCACCTTTGTATTTATTGATTCTTTCATAACTAAATCCTTCTGCTCTAAGGCTTGCCACCCACTTCTTTATACCTTCATACTCTGGCGGTGTTACTTCAAGATTGGCTAAATAGGGGAAAGAAAATGTTGCCATGACAACTACAAATTGGATACTAACTCTGTAAACGCTCTAAACGAAAATTGAGTTGTTGCTGTTTTCTTCAAATTTCTTTTGCGTTGCAAAGAAGTCTGATATATTAAAGTATTGTATTTGCCTCTCGTCCACAAAAAAGTGTATCAAATATGTTATATGCATAAATTTAATGAATAATGCTGAGAAAATTCTGAGTAGGTTTAACATCACCCTTGTGTGGACAGGCCAGCTGTCATTACATAAGCCACAACATTTGCAAGGAGGTCTGATATATTGATGTATCGTGTTTCCCTCTCGTCTACAAAAAGTGCATCTGATATGTTATATACATAAATTCAGTGAAAAGTGTTGTGAACATTCTGAGTAGGCTTAACGTCAGTCTTGTTTGTACAAGCTAACTGTTATTACTTAAGCCAAAACGTGTCGTGGTAGTCAAACAGTGTAGATATCTTAGTGCTGGGTATTGCTAACCTGTTTTAATAAATGTCAAACCTTTTCTAATGTTTTCCTAAGGCAGATGTTTAATCATCCATCGTCAACGCACGCACTTAATGATTTTGTATCACAGCTTTCGTGCGAGGTAAGAGTTGAAAACGCTTTCTTTTATAGACCTCTTATGAATTGCACTCAAATTTACATCCAAGAGACATTCAAATCAGGAAACTAATTTAACTTCATTACTACAAATACGTAATGACAAAAAATAACTCTTAACATGACTTGAAAAACGATTTTGTTACTGAGTTTTTAATCTTTTAACCCACTTAATGTGCAAAATTTCATGCTAGCCGACAAAACAGAAGTTCAAAAGTTGCTACCCAGTTGTAGATTGGAAGAAGCCGACTAGAAAGGACGGTTTATTAAGTTGTAGGGTGAATTTTGGGCATTAAGGACACTCTATTTACAATAGGGACACTTCATTAAGAGTTGAACACCAACATCAATAGGGTCTCTAACATAGTTTTAGAAGTGTAAAAGCAAACCACGTTAAAGGGAACATAATAATAAATGTAATGCAAAGTTCATATTCTGGAGTGAACATGCCCCCACCCCCTGTGGCGTAAAGGCTATTGTAAATGTGACAACCAATAGATAACTATTTGAATATTGATGTGGCGTGTCTATACATATCTGAACAAAAACATATTGAAACAAATCCCTAAGTAAGGTCACGACAACTTTAGTAAGGGCGACTCTCCCCCTCCTTCAAAAATCGGAGCACTATCTCTATGTATGATTGTTTGTCTGACAGACTTCTTCAGGTCACTACTGAAAATTGGCTAAATTGGCTAAACTTTTTTAAACGTTTAGCGAATTTTCAGTAGTGACCTGAAGAAGTCTGTCAGACGAAACGTTATCAATAAAGTTTCCACGTTTTACTTATTATAACTTGTCGGTGTACTATTCACCTTTGATTCATAATGCTTACCCATCAGCTTTAAATGTCCATCTGGCATTACTTCATCAGCACAGCCAAAGTCAATGATTTTGCAATGTAACATGTTAGGATGGATCAGCACATTCGTCGGTGACAAATCCATGTGGAATACACCATTTTGTAAACAATGAATCATTCCTTCCGCTACATGGCGATAAATAATTTTAGCCTTGACTTCTGGTAATTTTCCTCCGTAGCATTTGGTGTAGTTTTGCAATGGAATGTAGCCCAACGGGCGTTCGAGGGTAAATGCAACGAAGTTATCATTAGCCTTGAAGCATCGATAAATCCGAACCACGTTTGGATGGCAAAGTTTTCCTTGCAAATGTGCTTCGAGCGGTTTCGAACATGGATCCTGCATGTGAGGAAACGTAAAAATTAAAAGGTATACTGCAATAAGGAAAGGAAATATATGGTAGCCTTCGACTAGAGTAGACACCATACTTGTTATAAATTTTTGTCCGTTTTACACATGATATAGTACTTTTAGAATGTTTTTCAATGCAACAAAGAAATTTATTCTCGTCAGCGAACAATATTTTAAAATAAGTTTGAGAATGAAACCACAAAAGAGTTTAAAACAAAATTAATTTTTGTTTTCTGAGGGCTTTCCTCTCGCCTTTGCTGAGTCATTATCACGAGTAAAATGCTTAGCATTGAGGTGTGTTTGTAAATAAAAGTTATCTGAGGGATTAACTTATTTTTTCAAATGTTAGGTACTTTTTTATGTAGAATGAAAAGGTAGAGCTCGTCCAGGACCGTGACAAGCGGAGAGCGCCTTGTTTTCTCCACGTATTATTTGGTTTTAAGCAAGATACTTCGTTGTATTGAAAAACGGTATGAAATTAATCTGACGGCAGTATTTTGCATTTACAAAGTTGTATGTATGTATGTACGTATGTATGTATGTATGTATGTATGTATGTATATATGTATGTATGTATGTATGTATGTATGTATGTATTTGTTTCGCCATAAAAATAGTTTTAAAAAAGTTAAAATTACAATTTTTAAGATATTAATTACTTTACAAAATTAAACAAAAAATATTTAAGTCACTTTAAAGAATAAAATACAAAATATCAGTAACTAAAAACAAAGAAATTGTGCTCAAAAATCCCCTAATGATAACGTTGGCAGGAATAGCATTAAATAGGTTCAGAAGACCTTGTCTCCATAATGTTCCCTTCTTTGTTTACGGTACCACGACCATTTTTTCCCGTGCCGCATTGCGCTGCCACAGGACTAACTTTATGACTTAGTATCTCCAATACTTCTACTTCGGATACAACACTATCATCAAATGTATAACCCTAATTAGACAACGGCTTTTACTAACTTAATATCCTATTTAACACAAAAGTAAAGTGGTCAGCTAGTTAAAGTTATATCTAAGTTAAAAATTTTATGTAGCTGTTCTAGGGATTCAAGAAACACTAAGTTCTATTGAACGTTCATCATACCTCACTCAAATGACGTACGACATCCTTCTTGACCAGTTTTATAGCAACCTATTGAATGAAGAAAATAAGAAAGTAAAAAAAAGAAAAGTAAATAAGGTAAATGACTCCTTCTCTAACTTGAATTATAATTTTGTTTCCTAAATGCCTGATGTACGAGTGCCATCGCTCGAACTGTTTTGAACGTTATTCGATTTACCATCTTTGAATATATTTATTTTATGTCTATGTTCGAGATAAAAACTTTCAATTCATATTTCCATTCATGAATTTTCTAGTACTTGTGTCCTTCCGTTTCCCTAAGTTCTTAAAGATGCGCTGATTCAGAAGTCATTTTTCCTACGCTTGGAATATTCTCTCTTGCTCCACTCGCCGGAACATTGGAAGCAAAAATCTATTTGTACAACATTATTAATGTTCGTGGTTATTATCCTTTTTATAGTCTAAAGTAAAAGGCGAAGGTGTGATTGGCGTTCTTATAGTTAGTAAGTTATGTACAAATGGCTCAGAAATCACATGTCTGCCGGACAAACAATAATTTAAGAAAGTATAATTTTGTTAACATATGAACGAGTGCTCAATGTACAATAGTTTGTTTCAAAGTAAATCATTAACGACCTTGCTTTACAAGATATGCCATGTGGCTTAAGCAAGCAGATTACTCTATTTAACTTTTTCAAACACCCATGCAAACAATAGTTTTGCCGAACTAGGGTAACCAGGAGTAGAAGTAGTAGTAGTAGTAGTAATAGTAGTAGTAGAAGTAGTAGCAGTAGTAGTAGTAGTAGTAGAAGTAGTAGTAGTAATAAGAGTAGTAGTAGTAAGTAGTAGTAGTAGTAGTAGTTGTAATTAGTAGTAGTAATAAGAGTAGTAGTGGTAATAGTGGTAAAATTAGTACTAGTAAGAATATAAGTAGTAATAGTAGTAATATGAGTAGTAGTAGTTGTCAATTATGTCGGTAATTGTGTGGACGTCATGCAATTATGAAACGTGTTTTGGAATGGGACGTGCAGAATTTTCTCTTTAATTACCTCATAATCTAAATCTATGGCGAACAT
>JAAAKM020005365.1:0-11106 GCA_010016025.2 Alatinidae sp. Z8VKAUB7J3 | reverse complement strand
ATCAGTCGATCAGTCGATCAATCAATCAAGCGGTCAATCCATCAATCAATCAATCAATTAATCAATCAATCAATCGATCGATCGAGTAGTTAATCAATCGAATAATCAATTGATCAATAAATAATTTACTGTAACCCAGGGTCAAACACTGCACAATAACTTAATAACATAATTTAGTATAATGCACCTCTTTAACGCGCCGTGTTATTATATTAATCGTTTTATTGTATTTCGCATATGTATAGTTTAAATGTCATTTACTTCCGTAAGTCCTTGTATACGTTAAGATACACAACTAGATTAAGAACGATTGAATTCAGTAAAGAATGCCATCAATGGTTGTCAATCATAGAAACAAGTACATGGCCGTGATGATTCGTGAGAAGCAAATTCTAAGCAAAATCAGTCCTTTGAGTTTTAGGATGGCATTTTGGAACGCCCGTTTGCGTCCCAGAGCTCTATAGAGACATTCTTCGGAAGGTGAATAGAGTTGAACTTAAAGGTGCACTCGTAAGCCACGTGAGCGATTGCAAAGGTTTCGGCCCATTTTTGAAACTGTAGACAATGAGACAATAAGAACAATGACATGCGTCATCAAGTTTAGCCCTTGTAAATAGGTATTGTTTTAATAGATTTATTCAGTTACTGTTTTCACGATTACAAACATGACAGACTAGTATTTCAACTTCATCTTCGTCAATTTGGTGCCGTGAGCAGGATACATCAAGAGATACACCAGTCCTTTTCTTGAGAAAAGGGCGTTTTAACGTGCACCTGCATGTCCACATTGACTGGAATAATTTAGGCATTTTACCGTAATAGCAATTTACTGCAAGCATTTAAGAAAATAGCAATCATGGAGATTTAATAAGCTTTGCTGGTAAATTTTAGACAAAATTTTATTAAATTTTACTGCCATTGTCAGTTTTAATAAGGACACATTTTTTAGTATTTAAAAAAGGATCTATTATCAGCTCGGCTGTTTCACGGTATGAAACATGCTTCCACGCATGGTGTGCGATATTAAACTTGACGCACTTGGACCTTTGGATGGGTTCTCAAGGGAGACGAAGGAAGCGCACATTTAACAATAATACAGAAGACATAAGTTGAAATAAAACTGTACAGGTTTGTACATGAGGAAATTGAGGAAGGTAAGGTTTGTATACGAAGTTTCAAGTTCTCAGAAACCCCAAGGAAGATATGGCATTTTAAATTTTGCGTGACTATGCTCTGAAGTGCCGAATTTAGTCCTTACGTAGACGTATCCTGCAACAGAGTCTTCCATTACTATCACCGGCTGACATTTACGTACCCAGAGACACCTCAAAACCCAAGCTCGACGGCAAGAGAAGCCCTTCTTGGCACTCAGATGGTGTTGTGCAAGTGCTCTCTCAGACCGATAATATAAAGCAAGTGGCATTTCTTTTTGTTAACAATTCTTAAAGGTTGTGTATCTTTTATATAATTCTAGCAAAACAGCCCAGCACCTTTTCGCACTCCTACTCCTCGTCTACTTGCCACCAGCGTCAAGGTTTGTAAATTGTATGGCAAAGAGTTCTTCCAAGTTTGTCCATAATCTGGTGTGGTTATGTGAAAATATATACTCCAAATTTATTGAGAAAAGTTTCGCCTGTAAATACAATCATTGAGTTCAAGCCAGTCAAAAATGTTAATAAACTTGAGGGGCATTGATGCTGACAGAGGTTGCATTGATGCTGACAGAGGTGACAGTAATTGTTTCATTCTCAATTATCCATAATACGTTTATTTGAAGTCAAGATAATCATCATTATAGACTGTATTATAATTACCTTTCGTTTCTGTCGTAGTTGGAAGGTATTATCAACTCCCCAGTCGATGTGGCATTCGAGTACATGCAACGCTCCGTAAAGCCAGGTGGGAAGGTGAGTCACAAGGAAAATGCTGTTATTTGTCATGGGTCAACATTGACATCGAGCCTTGTGATTGGCTGCCTTAGTGTCTACACAGGAAAATTACAGTTGATCTAGAAAAACTCTGGGAAAATGCCACAGCAGAGTTCTTTCGGAGATCACGTGCCTTTCGACTTCACCGAACCGAGTTCACCGAACTTTATACTGTGAAAGCCGATTTATTTATAGCAAATAACGGCGAAAGTACCTAAACGATGGGCTCTTGAAAAATTAAGAAATAAGTATGTTTCTTTAGAGAAGCATTTGGCACTGACCTCGTCGTCAGGGAGGATGAAGTAAGGCTAACCTGTGGAATTATTTTTTGAAACAGTTCTAGAGGAATTAAGAGCTTTGCTACCAGTATTTGAACGCAGAACCCAGATATCCCTTTCGTGTTGCTTAAGGGCCATTTGCAAAAGACACCATGTACAATCATGGAATTTCAGACACCTGTTCCCGTTTACTTGCCGTTATACGATTCCCGTACGCGCCGAGTTCTTAAGGAAAGAAAGATCGAATAAGAATCGACCTTCTTATTTAAAATTCAACCTTATAGGAAGGATGTTGGTCCGTAGCCGTGGAGGGAACATTATAAGGTGTAACGCTCAGACATAAACGAAATCACCACTTTATCAGTTTCTGCGAATATAGTCTCAACAATAGTTAAATTCTTTACGAAGGTGAATATGGTCTTATAATATTGTCGATGGACTTCCCCTTTTCACAAAAGCCCTCCGTGTTTGTCCTCATTGTCGTATCAGATTGCCTCTTTTGGCTTCGAATCTCCTTTATGAATGTCTCCCTATGAGCTTAACTACGGCAATCCAAGAGCAAACACATTTCCGGGAGCAAATCATCTTTGAAACTCGTCCTCAGCAACGTTCAGGACGAGTTTTACAGAAAACCTTGGGAAGCTCTCGAAATTCCGGTTTTCAATTAAATTTTTCGGTGGCAACCCTGGCAAGGACGTCTTCGTTGTACCTTCACAAATTGTTACTACTTCATCTTTTATGTTTTAAAGAAACGCAGAGCCCGTTTTTAAGCAAGAATTAGATATGCGCATGCGGAGTCGGTCAGTCAACTTTCAATTTTTGCTCAACGTACATTTGTTTTGTAAACTTTCTCACATTCGCTGCTAGACCAACGAAGTCTGAGATAAAATCACGCATATCCTACAAAGAACACAGCTGGGGGTTTTACTAACACTCACTGATTTATACGATTTGTTGAATCTTGTGTTAAGGTGCACTTTTATCCTTTCCTTCCTTTCGCTTTCAGTTTGACTTTGCTTTCCGGAAAGAGGAACTAATACAGAAGATAGAAGGTTCGTATTACGTTGACTACTGTCAATATTGATGTTTCTGTTTCGCGTTCATCTTAACTGTTTGAAGCAGATGGCTTAAGTCTAGGAACACTTTCAATGTTAGATTTCTCATAGCTAATAAATCATAACAGTATTAAGGTTCCAAAGCTAGGCACAGATGGCTGATGTGGTAGATTACGTACAAGGTTTGAAAGAAAATTTACTGTAAATACAGACATGTTTTCAATCTCAACCGCAGTCTTAAGCCACGAGAGGAGAAGTACAATAAATAAAACGTAGGCGTAGGCTCAGGTGCAGTTATCGAGGGTATAGAACTCCATAGAACAACAAAATCGCTTGGTAATGGTTGAAGATGTAAAGATGATGATGATGATGATGATGATGATGATGATAATAATAATGATGCCCAAAATGACATTTTCAAATTATAAAGACAATGAAGGCAATAACAATGGCACTGATGACGATAATCATCATCATAATGATGATGAAGATGCTGCTGCTCCTAATTATGATGGTGGTGATGATGAAAATGTTGACGATGATAACGATGATGATAAAAGCGATTAAAACTTTAAAATGGATAACGGTGACGATGCTGCTGCCAAAGATTATGATAATGATGATGCTGCTGATGATGATAATGATGATGATTATAATTAATTGTCGGCACTTAAAAATCTCTTGTGTGTCAAAGTACGCATACATCTGCTTTAAAGTTCAAAGCAAAACTCTTAAAGACAAGAGCGAAAGTCGAACAGAAAGTTTCCGACTCCACAATGATGCTTTTCGCCTTTCTATGAACATTCTGTTGATATTGCCCTTAAAAAAAGAGTACCTTAGTTATTCGTGGGATAAGGCTTTTTCGCCTTTATTTTTCTGATTTAAATGAAAAGTTCTTTATAAGGCTATCACGGAAATTACCAGTAGACTGGCTAGTGGCTAGCCTTTCGGAACACCTTACATTCTTACAGCAGTTGTCTTCGTCGATCTTTTAAGTGTGTTGCTCTCCATAGTTAATCTACTGCATTTACAATGTGCAGGCTTCTCAAAGACGTAAGAAGTGAGTCATACCTGTGGTGTACTTTCTGAATTAATTTTTTGTATTTACATTCCAAACATTTTGAACTGTATTTTGTACTCTACCAGTTTGAGTGGAACTCATTAAATTTTCTTCCTGTGCATCATTCTGCGGAATAACTCTATAACTTTATTTTATCTTTTGTAGAAAAATTTTCAACGGTCTATATTACAAGGAATGTTTATAATGTCCCGTTACCTGGGATGAAGAAACGCGATATTTGCTTATTACGGACATGGGTTCCAACATCTATTACCAAGGATAAGACATGTGGTAAGAGATTTCTTCCCACGACAGTTACTTTAGCATTATGAATTGAAATAAATAGGATGTTCATTCATCGTTCAGCTTTTTCGATTTAAAGTTACTGCAATGGTGCTCTGGGTTGGTAGCTGTTGCTAATTATCTAACTTTGTCATCAACGCATGATTTTTAAATCAATTTATCAATCGTCAACGGGACAACCTCTACGACCAATATTTTAGTCCAAAGACAGAGAAACAATACAATTTTTATCGGTGGAGGCCATCATAGGGAGGTTCCTTTTAAGGGTAGGAAACACTAGTAGAAATGTGATCATAAGCAGGGTTACCTTTATCCAGTTATAGGTTTGCTTTATTAACGTTCTCTCTATGTATACCTCTGTCGACATCTCTAGCTGCCCTTCTTTTCTTTCACTAATTTGCGTATCTCACCACATACCTATCTTACTCAGCTATATACGTATCTACCTATCCTACCCCTGTGTAATACCTTACCCCACCCATCTATATACACACCCACCTACCGACCTAGCCACCTGGAGGTGATCTCATTTTCTAAGAGCTATGACAAGGTTTTTTAAACCTATGCCCTTGCTTTCCCCTCTCGTGGTATAGTTCTTTATGATCATTTATACTTGTTATCGTATATCTGATACATGTTCTTGATGGTCAATGTCGTGATCCTTGCCAAAAACTGCATTTACATGTAAAGATTGTTGTGACAATGGAAGACGGTAGAAATCGTGTTACAGCTGAGTATAGGTATGGCTTTAATGCCTTGTTGGACAACTAATTTCTATTTCACATGAACGGAATGATGTGATGACGGAGTCTGCCAAACCTAAAAACTGTAATGGCTTGATTTTGTTGGTTAGCAGGCAGTCAGCTCTAATTACGCTCATAAATTTCTACCAAAGTTGAGAATTTTGGGTGTTTCTCCGTTCTACATGGAAGAGTTGTGCTCATTACAAGGGAAGAGAGTGGTGGTGCTGGAGGTAATGTCGCTTCTTTGAATTTCTGGAGTTAACAACATAGGGGAGTACAAAGAGAGGAAATGGAAGTCTGTTTTACGTGGTGAAAATGTGAAAATTAAAGAAGTCAATGTCTAAAAGCCCTGTTCTGAAATTACACACAGGTTTTTTTCACTGCTTCGTTTTTCGTAAGAATACACAATTTGTAAACGGGGGAATAGTTGTAAAAATTTGATTTTGAAATTGAAATGGATGTTAAAGCGTGAGTTTTAGTAAAAAAGTGTCTGAGATCCGTACATTTGCTAAGATTATCAGGATCGGTGTCAGTGATTAATCATCAAGATAACTCATCTAATATGCATGGGAAGCTGTTACTCATGTAAACAAAAGGCTTCAAGGTGGTCACAAGATTAGGACAATAATTCTTATTAGGCCGTAATACGCTTCTGAATAGAAAGCTGCTAAGTTTTTCAAGGCCAATTTTGTCAACTGTTGACGTTGTTTACGTTATTGACCTCCCAAAGTGTTCGTTAACGCGATCCATCCGAGACCGAGATTTGTAAATAATGTTTGTCAAGGAGGGAATGCATTTAGAGAGAAAACAGTTTCAGCATATTTAATAAGACATTAGTGTTAATTACGAAGTATTACGTGTTTGTTGAAGAAGTGTAAGTTGCGTAATGAATGCTAATGGAAGTACTAAGAGGCTGTGGATTAGTCCAATTACGAATGTTGCGTCTTGAACCACAATCGCAGAAAATTCATGTACCTTTCCCAAAGTCTTACTGCAAACACCAGCATTCGATAATGATATTTACTGAAAGAAACCCGTTGCTTTCTTAATGTACGCAATAGAAACGCTTCACATTATAATACATAAGAGTTCGTTAACTAATTAACTAAATATGATTAAAACTGTGGCTTTCAATGTGTTTTGTATCTTGAATCCTGCAAGTCTCCTAAATTTCTATATTTTTTCGTGATTTGAATTTCTTTTCAACAGTTTTATTGCTTAACAAATTACTTTGTGATAGTTAGTTTATCATAATATGGCCAAATCATCTATTCTCTCAAATTCTACTGCTGGTGTATTATTTTTTGAATAATGAGTTTTTCTACTATATCAAACGTGCGATGGCCATTTTTTGAGTGACCTTTTATTCATTATTTTTCCAATGATACATCAAAATGTAACGGCCTTCTCTGAAATCTGCAAAGCCTCCTTAAAAATGGGCGAAAAAAATTCCGAAATTCTTATAAATATCCTAAAAAAAGATGAAAAGCGTGTGAAAACCCTGCTGATTATTTGACCCTTTTCCCTAATTTTTCGTCTCATATTTACGCTTTAATTTTAAATTCACTGCAAATTATTCCTAGTCATTTGTCAACATTTCCCAATTTTTGTTTCGATTTTGGCTATCAATATTCCATAAATTTGAGTTATGAAGTCATTGTTAGGCCTTGCCTGCGCCGCTGCCTCAGACATACTTGGTTTCGGTCTGCGAATAAGGTAGCGAAAAGTCGTCCAAGCTTTACAAGGTTCTTGTATATACTAAATTGTAGATTGTTCTCTTTCTGCTCTGTATGCCAAGGGAGTATTCTTAAATTTCCCCAAATTATACATCTTGAATTTTCTGCTAATAACATGGAATCGCGATCTTTTCAGTTGGAAGCCCTGCGTCTCGTTCCAGGTAAGCGGTAGACCTCGACAATGTTGGCAGAGTTTTAGAACTCTAATCTGAGTTGTTTGGTCGTATTTCTTGAAGGGTTACTTTTATGTTCGGTCGATCATCCACAAGTACCGAACAGTAGTGTGAATGTTCTGGTCTCAAACAGGATTATGCATCAAGTGTATAACACAATAGAAAATTGAAAAGGGAGACAGTATACATCCCTGTCGTACTCCAGAAGCTTTTTTAAACATTAAAGTTACTCTTTGGCCAGTTGGTACAACTTTCAGATAATTGCGATACGATCATGCGATACGAAAATAGTTCCACTGAAATTGTTGTAATTCAGAAGGCATTTACGTATATTATTATCTCTTGTAGGGTTACTCCTATGTTCGGTCAGTCATCCACAGGTACCTAAGAGTAAGGTGAGTTTTCATCCTGTAAACAAGATTACGCATCAAATACACCAGCAGTGTTATTGTTCTATCTGTAATAAGCGATGCCCGATACCTATAGAGGAAGGAAAGAATGGTTTTAATGAACTTGTTCAGCAATTACTTAAGTAGTGAAAAACTGTGGAAGTGATATCGATGTTGTTCTTGTTGGTGTCGCTCGTATTTCGTTTAACATCATATCTTTACATTTTTTGGTTGGATAAATCGAATTACGTAAATTGGATAAAGAAACAGAGCGAACTTTAAATTCTGCAATTACACTAGTAGTTAAAAGGACTTTCATAATTACGATTTATTACGTAAGATCGCAGATCAGTCTTCTTTTTTATAGAATGGTTGTACTATGTGTCTATGTATCTCTTCCAGGAGTATGAACGAGCCACATTATATCCATCTGGTATAATTCTTCAGGAGACGGATAGTGAAGGTAGGTTTTGTCTTTGGGTGTGTGAATATCAATACGTTACGTAGTTCTTTAGCTTCTGGTCCTTTTAGAGCAAGCCCTATTTTTAGTTTTGAAGATGAAAGATTTCATCCCGTCTATAATTGATTGCCTTTAGAGTGGTGGCGCTACGTAGAAGGCACTAGGACACTTACCCTGTGAATTGTTTTACACGCGTCACATTTGTAATAACTCACGGAAGGGGCACCAATTGTACATTACGTGAACGTAGTGTATAACATTTAGCATTTTACGTGAATGTACGCAGTGCTATTTAAGAAATAGGGCTTATGTACACAGAGATTAGCATGATTGTAAATTCGACAGCGGCTCTGGAATATCGGTTTGCCGAGCAAGGACAGCAAAACACAACAGTGCTTGGTATTACAAAGAGTAACGTAACAGAGGTTATTACCGAGACTGCAACAGAGTCTTGGTACGCTGCCTCATTTACACGAGACGAACTGCCATTTCGTAGAAAAGAAATAACTAATGAAAGCTCTAAAACCTTCGTCCGTAACACAAGAATTCTTACGCCCACGCCGTTCTGGGTGGAACAGGTAGCTGTGATGGTAGTTTTCCGATAAAGGATAGCTATGTCATTGCGTGCGCTCATACAAACCTGTTGGCTGTTGCAACCGGATCTTATGTAACAACCCCTCTTGTACTAGATTTTGGTGCACGCCTACATATGTACTAGGAACCTCGTCACTAGTTACATAAAAGCAATCTTTAGCAAAATGGGGTAGAGCTGCAAACCCTTGCTTTGGCCATGTATTGATTTTTAGGTCATGTTAGGTGTTGGTGTTGGTCAGAGTTTCTTTATTAAAGTACGCTGGTAGATGTTGTCTTTTGTTAACAATGCTCAATGTCGTGTTCTGAAGGATCCACAGCGAGATTTGCAAGGGCAATCCTGCAACGAAGACTGTCTTAAGGACCCTCTTGGCCAGAGAGTCACTATGCGGAGGTAGTTAAGCTATTACACTTTTATAAGGGTCGTGAGTTTCTAATGCCTGCCGGCTATCCTTATAATGCCAGTTGAAGTAGATGCTACTTGTCCACTTACCATTGAAGTTAATGCCAACATCGATTACTGCGGTATGAACAAAGTCACAAGCAGAAGACGAATATACACTTTACTGTCGATACTAGACCATTTCTATAATATAATGCCATGTTATTTTTGCCACATCAAATGAAAAGTAGCTAGGATGTCTGCAGACGTACCCATGTGCTGTGTTTATGAAACCCATGCCTCATTAAGGGGTAGAAATTATGGTTCTCGTCGCCCCTTATGTAGACGTCGTCCCCTATAGTATGTTCGCGCGTAACTCAAGTTTCTTTTTCCTTTCTGGTAGTTCTAAGTAGTCCAGTGTAACTGAAATGTTCTTTTTGGTTCTGCCTTAGAGAGTGGGAACACGACAAAGGTAACTGCGGTTTTTCAAATCGATCTAAAGGACGCATTACAAAACATGCTGCGAGGATCATATAAGTCAGGTACGGAATCATTTCTTTTGCGATAAGTGCTTTAATGTGGCCTATTTTTGTAATAGTTAAAGGCGTTTAGTCTCTTTTGCTTCATTCCCATTCCCACCATTGGGATACTGCCTTATGGAGTCCATGATGAACTCAGCAATGACTTCCCCCATAAATTTGGAAGGAGTCAGGTTTGACATTAACCATAAAGCAAAGGTTAACGATACGAATTTAAGTGTCACCTGTGCGATGCAGGGTATGTTGGTTACACCCATGTGCACTTGCATGAGCGAGTAGAAGGTCGCAAAAGGAAAGCGTCTTCTGTTTTCAAGCATTCCCAAAAATCTAGTTGCCCATTTTCACGTTGAACGGGGAGAAATTAGTGAAGACTTGAAAAGGAACACTTCTCGAGGCTGTATTCGGTAGTCCTACCACAGTGTCAGGAAGATTGCCCGTAGCCTCGCCCATTATGCCATTAGAGCCACAACTCACTGCAAATACAACAGTACCCGCTCAGTATGATCTCCTTCGTTCGACACCTCATCCCAACGTGCGCTGGTAGAGTATATTCGCGTGTAAACTGCTTATTGATAGAAACTTGAATAAAACATCATCAAGTGAATAATGGGAAACGCCAAAGTGGAAACTGGCGTTTAGCAACGTTTGATCTTGTTATAAGACTTCGTCAAATCTACCTAATTTGCAATTGATTTGTGGCAAAATGTGCGATGATTAGTGCAGTGTAAAGACCTGTGGAAGTCTTTCGATGGAACGAGATGTTGCGCCGTTGCAATACCTTTCTCCAGTCTCTAGTTGATCTACTTCCTTGCTTAGGCAAGATCCTGCAGCCTTGAGTGTGTTACTCCGCACCAAACTACTTCGCATTCTGTCTGCAAAGTAACCATTCAATTTTTTACAACCGTAAGTATCATTGTTATCTTTGTTAATCAGCAACAGCTTCTAAACGTTTCCATCTGCCAAACATTCTACGTTATTTTTCATTGGTTCTACAGCTTCCTTGCGTTTTTGCGTCTTAGTACAAATGCTTCCCTATCATAAAAGGCCTTTCGTCTCTTCAACCCATTGGGAGGTTTTAACAAGTAAATGAAATAACATTAAAGACTGTGTAAACGTACTACTGGCGAGTTCTACTTTACATTGGTGGCCAATGTCATGTTGAAAGGATTTTGCTTGCCATCAGTAGCAACTGTGCTCCAAATAAATGAAGACAAGAAATATAGAACGAATTATTTTGGGATGTGTAACATAGCAATGTTCATGTTAGGAAATTGCAAACCTTTAGATGGTTAACATCTGGACGAACAATGTGATATTGCAGAAGAAAATGAAACAACAGCAAAATAGAAAGATAATTTCAAAACAAACGACCAAATATGAAGGATGATATTGATTGATGGAAACCATTGTCAATACTCTGCCATGAAAGGGTAAGCTGTAGTCAAGAATACCCACTTAGCTATGGCAAT
>JAAAKM020005353.1:0-11111 GCA_010016025.2 Alatinidae sp. Z8VKAUB7J3 | reverse complement strand
AGTATCTATACTGTTCTATAAACTTGTTTAAGACCGTTTGGTTAAAATAACGTAACGTTTATATTCAGCAGTAAAAAGTTGAATTTATTAAAAGCATCCTCATGAGAATTTACTGAGCTCATCTTTGCAAATGTTTGTCAAGCGTCCCCTCAGAATGTGACGTCATTAGAAAGAATTAGACTAACAGCGGCGATTCCTGACAATACTTTACAAAGACCCTGGTCTGCCTTTCCGCCTTGTTACCTCTACCTCAAGTGTTTGGCATGTGTTAATCCAAGCCGGGCTCCTGTGAACATGTTCTGCACATCTGAGCTGGTTATGCCACAAGGTGTTGTCAAGGTGTTGGATGTTGTGGCATTCATGCAGCTCTGTGGTACTGACTCTCTCTCTTCTGCCTTAGGCCTACTTTAGACATCGAGTTTGTCTTAGATTTGTGTAGAGTCAAATTCAATTCCACAATTGAATCCATGATAAATCCATGAAAAGTCTGTTATCTAAAGCCAACAGTCGGATTTGTGTTATATTTGAGTCAAATCCATTTTGCTATCTTAAATAATCTAACACAAGTTTGAGTGACTTTAGATGAGGGATTTGTCATGGATTTGTGTCGAGTTAAATTTAATTGCATCTGGAGCTGATCTGCAAGTTGAACTACTCAATATCTATGTGCCACACCTATGGATTAAAGCACATAAGGTACCGCCAATACCTGCAGCAGCATCCTGGGCTGTTCCACTCTTTGTGACGTAAAGCAGACAAGACATCCATTACCAGAGGGGAGTGACTGTGACATCAGTAGCTGTGATTTGAATTTAACTTGACACAAATCTAAGACAAACTGACATCTAAAGCAAACGTAAACTTTTGTTACATTTCTGTTAGATTTGTGTTAGATCTAATGAATTAAATTTAAATCGGCACAAATCTAAGACAAATTCGACGTCTAAAGTAGGCCTTAACTTGGTAAAAATATATATACATTTATATTCAGTATTTTGTGACCTTGAGATGATAATCTTCCTGCTGACGTACCAGACCATATGCCTCAATCTACTTTTATATACACCAAACAAAATAGACTAACAGAGTTACACAACATGTAACTTATACTTTTTATTGAACGTATATACCTGCAAATATATAGCAAGGTTACAAGTTATTACAAGTTAAGATGCCAGCAAAGTTGGAAGAAATGAAGTAGGTAATACTGAATAATTTATGGCTTTCATCAACCACCTTGTATTTAAAATATGCACCTGACTCCAAAACATAAACTAAATGGTCCTTATTTGGTAATGCACATGTGTAGATAAGGAAGAGTTAGTCTTGTAACAGAATACAGGAGTTTCCTTGGAGCTGTTTTCAACTGATGATTTAGCTTACACTTGCTTAGAGTGTGTAACTCTTTAATTTGGCCATATTATGTGTTACTTGGTAACATTATTTAATACCAGAGTTACTTTCCTTTTAGATCTTGAGTTAGATTCAGAGAACCTGCAAGGTGACATGAAACATTCACAGCCAGTTAGGAAAGCCATTTCTATCAAGTTAAAAGCATCAAAGGTTAAGAAAAGAAGTTCAAAGTCAAGTAAAGTTAAAAAGGAGAAGTCATCCTCAGACAGCAAGGAAAGGGACAGAGACTTGTCAGATGGTGAGTGTGCTTCAGACAATTTTCAACAATGAGTGCTGCAATAGTATATATAAATATACATCTGCCTGTTTTACTTTAGAGCCAATGTGATCTCAAAGTGACCTAATATATCTATATGATTGGTTACAAAATATTTTTTCAAGTTGTCTATGGTTTCTCAACAGATTTTTTGGTACTGGATTTGAAAATGACACCTTTTTCTTGAAATCCAGTTACATTTTTCTGTACAAGTGATTTTAAGAAGCCCACTGTTTCTGATGAAATTGACACCATTTTGTGATCTGTAACATAAGCCCAAAATCTGTTTGTGTGTCTGTGTGTGTGTGTCTGTGTGTGTGTCTCTCTCTCTGTGTGTGTCTCTCTCTGTGTGTGTGGCTGTGTGTGTGGCTGTGTGTGTGGCTGTGTGTTGCTCTTCTCCTCCCAAACACCTGAACCAAATCAAACCTTACTTCTGTGTGTGTGTGTGTCTGTGTGTCTGTGTGTGTGTCTGTGTGTGTGTCTGTGTGTGTGTCTGTGTGTGTGGCTGTGTGTTGCTCTTCTCCTCCCAAACACCTGAACGAAATCAAACCTTACTTGCTACACATGGGACCGATGCAAAGGTTTTAAGCTTTTCGATACCACCCCTTTCCCCTCACGGTGGACCCTGGGGGTGACCAAAACTTTAAAACTAAATTTTAGGGTAGAAGGAGGCCAAAGTTGAGGTTAGTGCCTCAACATAAAATTTTTGGGCACCCCTCCCCATATAGGTATGGATGGGGTCACCAGGTCAATTGAGATGACCCTAAAGACCCAGTGCCAAAGCAGAAAAATGGCTTTTGCATCATTAATAGAACCTTTTGAGCGTGTGGAGAACTCATTGCAAGGGAATTCATTCAAGTCTGAACTTGCCAACATGTACGCCACACTTACATACCCATGCATGTACACACACTCACAGGCACACACACATCATTAAATAGAACATTCCAGAAAATGTTTTTCCAATTGCACAAGATTGTATCATCTATTATTCTGAGCAAACTCTAGAACATTCTTTTCTTTTCCATTTCAATGATTGCATCATAAAATAGAACAATCCATAATTTCTGGAACATTCCATGTTCTTCAAATTGCAGAGAAAAGTCTGGAACATTCGTTTCTTTTCTGTTAGAATTATTACATCCTAAATAGAACAATCCAGAATTTCTGAAGGGTTTCACTTTTTTCCAGTTGCACAAAATTGGATCATCTTTTTTTAACAGGCTCTAAATTGGGGCAGTCTCTCAAGTTTAACTTAAGTTTATTGTTCCTACTTCTCCAGTGAAGAACACACACAGTCACAAGCTATTTAGTGTGATACTTACTAATAGTGCCCATCAAGTCCAAAAAGTATATTTCAGCATGACATCCATGCACCCAAGGTAAGACTACTTGATTGATATTTTGTGACCCAGGATTTCCCCCAAATATACGTGGGATTTCTAGGGAGATTGGAAAATAATTATATCTTAAATCCCGTAATGGTATCATTAAAATCATATAACTTTTTTATCAATTCTAGATTCTGAGATTTCCAAGCAAAATTCCTGTATTTTTTTCCCACCCAGGTTTCTGATATTTCCATGGAAATTTCTTGATTCCTTTTATATTTGGTGTATTTCCCTGTATACTGAAGTATTTTTAGCTTCATAATCCTGGGATGAGAAAAACTTGGCCAATTGAAACCCCTACCTAACACTAAATAGGGAACTTCTCATGTCATTCAGGACATTTTCCAGTTCATCCCTTTTCAATTCATCCCATTCCAATGCATCCCATTTTATAGTCTCAAGTTCAGAGCAACAATTTAACGCATATTTTGATTAGCACCTGGGCAACGCGTGGCATTTCTGCTAGTGTTATATAGTAGTTGAGTTTGTGAACATTTCTTATCCAAAATAGGTTTTTGAGAAAAAATAGATATTTGATTGCACAGTTATCGATTTAATGTTGTAAAAATTGCTTTCTATAAATTTGTGCCTCTGAAAATAAATTGCATGTTACGTCATTGGTATGCAGAATTCATGATTTCCATTTTTTCGAGCTCAGAGAATGTCAGGGGCAGTAATGCCGCTCTTCAGTGCCATTAATAACACTAGTCAACACAATTTTTAGTATTAAGAAGCAGAACAGGTTTTTTATCTAATTTGATGGTGCTGATTCGGAAAATGACCATAGTTTTTTAATTTTAGCCAATAATTTTTTCTGTACTGGAAATGCTCTTTTTTGGTAAAAAGAGTAGCTGTTAATGTCGGTTGTACAATCACATGTTACTTTACCACTTTGAATTAACCTGTTTGTCAAATATATGTCAATTAGAATTTTAAACTGATGCATCCTTTGATGTTTGCAATTACGTTTTTATAATGCAGTCTCTAGAAATCTATAGTTTTGAGAATTAACATCGTTTTATTCCTTGCAATGTATGCTTTTTTCCAGATCGAGAGAAATCACCAAGGAGAAGTAAATCATCAAGCCACCATCATGGACCACGTTTTCCACGACAAGGGAAAGATGAGCTGGCTTGGGATCAAACGGTAATATTGGCTTTAAATTTTTGTTGAAATACTAGGACATTGCCTCCGCACTAGGACAGAAATAGGCTGGTCATTAGCGGTTGTCACAAATAGCAAAGCACTGCTCTAAAGACATTACCATGGGAACAATTAACATTTTTAATTTTTGTTTTGTTTTCCTGGTATTATCAAAGTCTGCAGGTGTTTATTTGGACCCTGGGCAGTCCGTTGTATGTATATGTAAACTTTAGCTCTCGGGAGTCTTTAGTTTCCTTCGTCCGGCACTGATCAGTAGAACTGGTCCTTATATAAAATCTTTTTACATTCAAAACCTATTTACAACTAAAATTGAAAAGATAAAACTTATGCAACCTAACAGCATGAGATTTCTTAATGGCAGGCCTGCAAGTAAATTTGGTCATAAAGGGTGATGATTTAGAAACCACCTGGATATTCTAAAACTTTTCTTGTAAATGACTTGCGCTGGCCTCGTCCTGAGAATCCCACTGCGAACAGGGTTATGTCAGGCCAAAGTAAAGAAAACGCAAGTGCCCTTTTGAGAAACCCCGCCAGAGTGGAGGGTGATAGCACCATCAAGGTAAAACCCCAGAAAAGGGGGCCCGACGCTGCAAGGGCCATCCCGTATGACTAAGGCGTTTAGGCACCTGAAAAGTTCCTTTTAAAAGGCTGTCTTGAGATACCACTCACCAGATAAAGTAGTCGGAAGCCAGCGGAAGCTACCAAATATTTTAAATGGTCGTTACCTCCCTTGCATTCAAGCCATGAGGTTTATGCTGCCAAAAGATTCTTTATGGCGTAGCAACGCTTCTGTGTCCGCCTGGTCTATAAGTTTAAATTGCCATTTCTGTATTCCTTGGTGATGTTCGCAGTCAAGGTGCCCAAAGAGGCCCCTTTTTGCGGTGCAAGTCTGTTATCTCCTGACTTGTTTCTAATTATATTTCGGCACTGTGATTTATGATTATTAAAAGGTGTAATGGTACTTTGTGCTTACAAACTTTGCACTTTAATAAGTACACGACGCCTTTCGAGTTACAATCAAGTGGAGCATAGCGAATTTTAAAGGTGTGTGAGTTTCCGCCCTAATTAAATGTCGTGCTTGTAATTATATAATTACACACATCGAAATTTTTTTTCTCTTACGAGCGGTTGTGTACCCTTTCCTCTCGCTATCCTGAACATTTTTAATTCTCGCACCAACCAGTTTCTCTTTTAATTTAGGATTTCTAACGGAGATCATTGGTTTGGACGAAAACACTGTTTAATGATTCTCATCGAAACTCAGTATATTGAAATATCGGATATCATTTTGTGGACTCTACTGCTTAATCCTGGATGATAAGAAAGGGATAGTACATCCCTAGGCTCTTTCCCACAAGAATTGCTATAGTCCTTTTGTTTTAAGATATCATAACGGTTGAGGCATTTAATTCGTTGTATTTGGTCAGTCACCAGATCCTGACTGTACCCCCTAGCTAATAGCCATGCTTTAAGGTCCAAACTCTTTGCTCAAAGTATTCGTCTTGTCAACAGATCCGCCTTAAAGTTAGCGTCTGTTTGTAAGAAATTGCCTTTCTAGTCTGAAATGGATGGCAGAAATTACAATGGAAGTACTGATGAATATCAGTCGGTTTCACATGGAGGATCTCAATGTCCTTGGTTGAATAGCTAAAGGTAAGCAATACACACAAGACGAGGCTAGCACTTATCTCGACAAAAACGTTTCAAGTATCCTCCAATGACCTTTCAAAACAAGAAAAATTAGTAGGAATGCGAGGCTTCCCTGAATTTCATAAGAAAACGGACAGTAAAGAATATTTAACTAAGATAGATAACTAAGATTTAACTGATTGCTTTACTTGTAGTTGATAGAAACTTGACTAAAGATGCAATTATAGTATTTTTATTACTTAAGCTGTTTTATTCTTTCTTATTTCAGATAAGTCTGTGTGGTCAGAAAGTTGCCAACCCAGTAATACACACGTGTGAGAAATGCAACTTCCCGATTCTAGTTTACGGACGATTGGTTAGTGCAAATCTTTAACGTTATTGAGTTGCAAACGTCTTCTTCGTGAGGTCAAGCTACAATATTTGCAAACTTCTCTGTTGATATTCCCAACCCCTATATATTCCCAACTATCTTAAGAATGGATAAGTAGTAAGTTGGTTATTTTTTTAAAACTTATTCTGTTTGGAGTCTAAAGTAAGGAGTCCTCTTTTCTCTGTTTTTGGACATTTTGTAGTTTTGTGTGTTTTTTTCAAGGTCTTTACAGAAGGCAAATGTTGCTACCAGATATGTCTACTTAAATTGCTTAAAGCTTAAATTGAGGGACGTTGCTTTTTTATGCCCTCTTTACTTATTAGCTAATCTGTATAGTGGTTTTACTGCTTTTTCAGGGTAGTTTCAATATCGAGCCCACTGCCCATCATATGTCTTTGTCTAAGAGATTGCCACCACTAGATATTACGTAATATCTTTTCCTTTTTCATTTGTTGTACAATGTTGCTGGGAACCTTAATCTCAAGCTTTAAATATAGAGGACGGTTTTAAATGCAATAATTAGAGCAAAGCCCCTTCAAGGCTACCAGTGGATTCGAACCTCTGTCTTCAGAGTTTGCTTGTTCTGTGTACAGCGAGTAGTCCATTGCGCCATCTCTGCTTTGTCCATCAAAGTAGTTTCACACTTAGAAGCGACATACTTTAGTGGAGTGTAGGTGACAGTAATGTAGGAATTCTAAAGAACTAATGGAAAGATGGGTAATTTGTCAAATGCTTTATATAATGAAATGACTTTGGTTGAAGTAGACACACTATTCGACTGTTAGTGGGATCTGGTACCCAAGCAGATGGTCTACATCGAACAGTCCTCTACAAATTTACGTTTGATACGATTCACACAAGTTTAAAATGCTAGATTGCCCAAGTTATGTAGGGCCTGAAGAATTGTCCAGTGCAAGATTAAATCTCATTACAATAATCAATAGGCCAGCTATTCAGTTCTTTGTACATGATGTACACACAAGTATTGCTCATTATTTTAAGAAGAATTTCATTTACTTGCGAAATACAAAGTAAGGCTCCAACTATACCACTTGGCATTGTCCAAACTCAGTATTCCGTCGTCTGAAACATCAAAAGAATTGGCAATGGATATTATTCGCCCTACATTAGAAGCTCACTATCGTACATTTTCACTTTTTCTTTTCATTTGTTTCTCGTTTAGTTCTCAACGGGAAGTTTCTTCTTATTAAATTGTCAAGTCTCAACTCGACTAACTGATCACAAACGCAGTGATAGGGGTCATGTTCAGGTGGCACTAGTGTATTGAGATGGGTGATGAGGGTGAAAAATTGAACCACTTATTGGCTATTAGGGGAGTGTCAGAATAGTTTCCTTTTAACCTGGAACTTTGATCCCACTATCTTCTCTTGCTCTAGAGTCCTTGCAAGCATGTCTTCTGTCTTACCTGCGCTGAAGCTGCCAGATCGAAATGCCCAAGGTAAATCTTTCTTAATGATGTATTTCAAGCGTATGTTGATGTCATATGATACTAGCCTATTATATGTCAAAGCCACGTGGTGAAATTTGGTATAAAGTATTATCCATAACATTTTTACTGACGATCTGGTTACCTCTTTTGGGTACCCTCTTGCAACAGAAAAAAATGTAAATACCCCATGCGTGAATACCACAAAATGAGGAATTTGTTATCAAGAAAATATAGGACGAGATTTATTATAGTATATAATCAGAATATTTATATTGAGATGAACTGAAATACCACGTCTAACAGCAACGGCAATGACAACAAAAGAAGCAAAGCAACACTAGCGCTTATAACAACAACAACAGCAACGTAGGAATCAGCAGTGGAATCTGAAGGGGACTTAATTACTAACATTTACGTTGCAGCTCATGCCTGCTCTTGGTACATTTTTATGATCTTTTCCTTTGAGAGTATAAATATATAGCAGCCACACACAACACTTATGTGTTTTTATCATCATAGCCACATCCTAACTTTACACCTTTGTAAGGTGAAAGACAAGAAATGTGCATATCCTTCTTATTGATATTACAATAAGATTGTGGCGTGAAGTTATATCATAACCCGCGGAGAGTGAGACTGCTTCTCCATCCACTCAGTCACGCTAGTTCCAAGGGGTCTATATCTGAATTTTGACCAAGGGTCTGGTGTTGATGCCTGTTTCTGAAATTTTCTTATAAATATTTAAGTTGCCATGAGTATCACTTTTATAGTCCATACCAAATTCTGTGTTCAGTGTAGCACCATATTGATATCGTCTAAAATGCCCTACTTTATGAGCAGTGTCAAAGCAGCTTACCAAATTGCAGACTTATTCAAAATTAATAGTATCATTAGTTGAATTTGATTTTAGGTAAACCAACAACGTGTGACAAACTACAATTACTGTTGTCGATATCCTTCCTCCGGTATCACTCAGTTTGTACTCACACTTTTGCATATGATGCATAATAATATTTCTCTTTTACGCCAATTGCGAGAAAGCTTAAATTATTTAACTCGACTTTTTGCAGATACTTTAAATAAATGCAACAAGCCCATCCATAGATCTTTACCAGGTGACATTGGAGTCCTCATATAAACGTGTAGTCGTCTGTCCGTGGGTTGTTATGGGGAGGTAAAAATAGATGTACCTCATCCAACATTTTCCGATGATGGTAGAGGTTGTTCCTTTTGCTGGCTTTTGTAGTCACCAAAGAAGATTGATTTTGAGTGTTCACGGTAATAATGCGGAATTTTTGGTTTACAGGTGCGAGGACAAGGTGGATCGAATTGAACCAGCTGGAATCGACCAGATTTTTGTGTGCTCGTTTGGTGGCAGCCGTCATGGTACTGGAGGGTGCCGCAAAAGTTACCTTTCCCAACGGGACCTTACAGCACACATTAAGCATCGACATCAGAAGGATCACGCCTCTTCTACAGGTGCAGCAGAGGCATTAAAACATAGTGAGCTGCAAATGCAACAGATTAAAAGCTTATCTTTCTTTGGCAATCAGTACTTTGACAACCAGCAGTTTATACGCCCAACTATGCCTTCCATACATCCAACTCCCTCTCCGATCGATAACAGGCTCTTATTGGGGACCATGCAGCCGAGGGAACAAGCTTTTATGGACGCAACACGAATGGCACCCCCCAATAATTTCCCACCGATGCAGACAGGACAGTTTCAATCACAACCAGGATTTCACTCAGATCAGGTTGTCCCGAGACCTCCATTGTCTGGTAATGTCGGCCCTAGTATAGAAAACATGTATTTACCGCATTCGACAAGTGGACAGTTCACGTTAACAGCAAATACCACGAGGCCAGGCACTTCCATTCCACCAAACACTGTACATATTCACGAAGGAACCCAGCCATTCCTTCAGGGTGGCATGCCCTTGTCACAAGCACCATCAGCCTTTTCGTCAGGTAGAATAGATACAAATATCCAGCGAGGGCATGTAGATAACATCCCAATGCAAAGAGGTATAGACGCAGGGTGGCACGTTGCTGGTCCACCTCCACAACATGCACGACCCCCAGACAATTGGCCACAGCAACCGGGTGGTAATATGGTAACTGGCTTTGAAGCCCCACGGTACCCTCCGCCATATTTCAAGTGATGTTTGTAGGGACAAAAAATTATTATGGATGTTGATTGTCAACTTATGACGTTATAATTGGGTAGTGAAGGCAAGCGTAAGAGCCTTTTAGCCTAATGTGTCAAGCCATTTGAACTTTATATGGATGGAGTAGTTGTACTGTACGACAGTAATATCTGTAAACATCACATTGTAAATTAAACGTGCATCTTCAGTTGATGCATCAGTCTTGGAAAGATTCGCGCTGCATGTGGTGTGAAAATTCTTGTAAAATTCGTTGAGTGTTTCTCGCTTTGTGTAGCCAAAGCCATATGGCACTCTTTCAGCCGCACAATTTATTCAATCTTCATCTTAAAAGACCTAGGAATTTAACACTTGTTACAAGATCAGTTTGCTGAACATGGGCACTTCTTTTTTTCTTACTTTCGCACTGTTTTTGACGTACAACGCTCTTTTCTCTTTGTTCTTCACCTCTTGCCAAGTAGCCGTACGCAATCAAGTAACTTCAAGTAACTCCATAAACTTCTCAAATTACTGAAAATCATGAACTTGTCGACAAACTTGAGATAAGGAGACGGACTTTCGTTACCTCTTTAAATTATATATGTATTTACAAAAAGGATTGGAAGCTACAGACCGAGAACACACTAGCTTCCTTCCATAATATTGCGTCACTATAATTCCACTTTCTATAGGGTACAAATCTTATGGACTACTGGAAAGCTGGACCCATATAGACAGAAAGCAACTTGAAAATCGATTGCGCTTTCAAACTACTGATAGACATAATCGATTCCCTTCTTATTCGAAACAGAATGTATGATTGCGACTGTGTATATCCGTTTTGATGTCTTACTATTTCAAGGACCTCTACACGTGAAACATCAACTATCATTGAGTATCACTTCATCCCCTGAAAACATCGTTGATGACCGCAAGAAAACAGACTTCTAATGTGACTCTCTGAAAATATCATTAGTGTAAAATGTCAGTATTAGAGGTTCAGAGCGAGAGCAGATATCGAGGGACTTTAATATTAGTGGCGTACCAGGGGGAATAAGGTGGTATGCCCCCTTAAAATGCTTGAACAGCCACGGAACGATCAGAATATGTAAGCTATTGGGGCTAACTGTGATGTGAAGGGTTAGGTAATCCCTACGGAAAAAATCCCTGAATGAAAAAATCCACCTCGGAAAAAATCCCTAAAGAAAAAGTCCCCAGGAAGAAATCCCTAAATAAGAAATCAACAATGGAAAAAATCCCTAAGGAAAAC
>JAAAKM020005349.1:0-11115 GCA_010016025.2 Alatinidae sp. Z8VKAUB7J3 | reverse complement strand
AAAGATGTTAAAAAATTAATTGTTATTATTATTCAAGACGACCGGTTATAGCGATTTTTATCGGCTGAGATAACTGCGTAATAGTAGTCGAACATACTGTTTGTTTTAAGAAAAAGTGAATTAAGTCAGGGGAGTGCATAAATACCAAGCAAGAAAATACTAACGGGCAACAACAGAGATTCAAATGTGTATCCTATTACTAGATACACCTGTTAGTCTTTTCTCCGACATCCACTGTTTAACAACTATCTTACAAGATGTCTCCATGTCTACTAATGTCATAAATTGTTTGTTTTTGCCACATTACATCAATCCTAATGTAAACCCCTAAGCACATTTCCGACCATAAGGGTCTGGTACTTGTATGATGTTGGCATCATTACGGTGATTGACTCCCCAGTAATACAAGGACGGTGGTACAACTACGGACAGGTAATAGAACATAAAGTTTTCAATATTGCCTGGCAATCCTTTTCTTGACATCAACACTTTGAAATTAGATCATAAGAATCGAACCTAAATAGCGCCAGATAAGCGTACGAGAGAAAATATCAACTACTTTTTAGAACTATTTTAGACCCTTATTGATGTATAATATCAATTAGGTGACTAGGTAGATATTTGGGGCTGTTAGGTGTCCATAACATAAAATTTTCCTATTTGATGCTTATATGTGTGTATGTGGGTGTTGTTGTTTCTTTTGGAGGGGTGAGGTGGGGGGTGTTGGTGGTATTTCTAATTTTCTCCTCCCTTCTTGCTTCATAACAAAATTTAATGGCAATTGTTTGTGCTGAAGGCTCGGAATCACACCTATAGCTTCTGTGTAGTCTCACAGTTATTATCATTTTTCTCGTTATTGAAAAGTAGGAAACTGAATATCATACAACCGTTTTTGTTATGTAGTATTAAAGAAATTTAACATGCTTATAAATTATTAAGAGGTACCGTCGTGTTTAGGGCAAAACCTCTTCAATCTCGTCAAACCTAAAGGAAAGTTGTTTAACCCTTTTACGTTTGTCACTCCCTCAAGATTAGAAAGTAGCGCATTTTAAGGACTAAAGACGTACGGAAGTTCTTATGGCACCTCTACAGAGGGTGGTTATACTATTTTAGACAAATTGGCTTACATTAATTATTACAGCAGCCTGTAAAGTCTCAATCATAGATGCAAGGGGAGAGGAACACGGTTTTTTCTTCAAATATTATACAAACTTGTTTATAACTGTCATGGTCTTTTCCTCTATGTATGAAAAGTTTGACTTGTACTGTGATAAAGAAGTCTACATTCAGCTGTCAACATCAATCCTGTTCATTGGATGGAGTTTTGGGTCGATTATACTAGGATGGGTTGCAGATACGTAAGTAATGAACAAGGTCCTCCCTTCTCATTTTGCCCTGCACACCTTGAGTCAGTTTTTTTCTAGAAAAGGTAAAGGACAAACATTGCATTCGTTAATGTTCCATGTTCGATCCATGTTTCGATACGATGTTCTAATGTCTGAGTTAATTATCTAGAATCGCAGTAACTGGATATTGAAATTACAAATGTTATCATAGCTGCGGGTGGTGGGGGTGGTGGGGAGAGATCATCGTAAAAATTAATGTAAATATATGCAAAACCAAATAGTGTCAAGAGTTGAGAACTAACCACTTTATAGATTAAACATGTGAATGCTCTCATACACCTTGATGTAACAGACGGATACCTTCACCAAACCTTGTTTTCTACTAAGTGTTACTGAGATATTTCGAAAGCATGGCTACCAAAAAGTATGGTATTTTTATCGTTTGGAATAAAAGAAAGGTTGATAAAGTTGGGTTGGGGTGGGAGAGCAGTCGCAGTCAAGAGAAAAGAGTCTAAGAGTTAATACTTAAAACGCTAAAAAGCACCTGAATATTTCCTTGCGAGCGATTTAGATAAAGTGTTTGTTACGTCTATATAATTATAAGGTAAGAGGAGGGGAAAGCGACTTCCTATTAAATGTTTTAGAACAGCAGTGCATAGCAATTTTATGAACAAACGATTTCGAGGCACGTCTGTAAAACATTGAAAACACTGCAGTTAGATTGTTAATCTTAACGGATCAAAAGCTAAATAACATTTTGACAAATAAAGAATAAAAAATATTAGATATGTTACAAAACAAGGCACATCTATTGTTTATTTAAATGGCATAATTTTTTTAGTCTACACGTATGCTGCATGTGAAAATCTTTTTCTGGTTCACCTTGTCTTCCTTTTCTCTTTATCTCCTTCAAATTAGGTTGTTAAGATCATTAGCTCTTTTTCGTTATTCTGTTCTTAGCGATCCTCTGTAACTCATTATTTCAAATATGCATCTAGTTAATTTAAACTAAACCCATGTCAACTAACAATTTTTCATAAGAGCATGTTTGTTATTTTTTCCCTTCCCTTTCGTCTTCTCTCCCTCTTCTTTAGCTTCAGGTTGTTAAGATCATTAGCCCTTTCTCGTTATTTTTTCTTGGATGTTCTCTTTTAGCTCTTCGTCTCAAGCTTCCATCTGTTTGAGATAAGTTCATGTCTACTTATATATTAAATTCTGCTTATGAGCATTTTTACTTGTTTTTCCTGTCCTTCTTCCTCTTTCCCCTTTCTTTTAACTTCAGAGTGAGAGGTAATGGTCATTTTCTGTTATTTTATGTCAGGTATAGCTCCTCTCTTCATTTCAGGTTTCCTTTAACTGAACTTAGTTAAACCAATCTAAACTTAATGTCAACTTATACATTACATTCAGGTATGGACGAAAAAAGGTTTTATTTCCATCTGTTGCTGGTATCCTAATAGTGGGTCTTCTAAGCGTATGGTCTCCAAATATAGAGTTATTCATCGTTTCAAGACTTTTAGTTGGTTTCCTCAAAGCTGGCGCGGGTGTACAAATATTCATCATTTGCAGTGAATTCGTTGGACCAAGAAAGCGCCCATTGGCTGGTATTATCCTTTGGCTTTTTTTTACAATTGGACTCATTACTCTTGGAGTGAAAGCATACTTCGTTCGACAATGGAAGACTCTGTTCATCATTTGTACTGCACCTTATTTACTTATCCTCGTCTTTTCCAAGTAAGTGAATAGTTATATTTACCATCGGAAGATAAACCTTAAGCTATGAAGGAATGATAGCAGCGCCTTAGATAGAACGTTCCTTACGGTGCCAATTAACAATAATCTAAGCCTGTACCTTGCCACAAGGGCCATGCTCCCTCTGCGCTCCCTATTGTTAAAATATCGTGAAAGTACTTTTTCCTTTTAGATTTTATTATCAGTCAAGCCTTAGTGATATCGAATATCGTAAATGTATGAGTCATAATTGCCCTCTCATTATCATACGTGAGTTACAATAACATTAATTATTTGTTGATTGAATTGTCAATGCTCATCAACTGATTACTGATTACAACACATTTCTCGGCTCGTTACGGTTGGCAGGATCCTCATTTCTCAGATTTCACCACTTATTGTCCGTCTTAACATAGTTAAGCCGCACCTAACTGTTTCTTTTTACAATTGTACACCACGAATGCACACTCTATGTAGAGTTTGGCGTAGTCATCACTTTATTTAGCATGTCAGTGGCAAAGCATCGCAACAAACGTCTTCAAGCAATGTCTAGGACATCTTTAGACAGGAGTCTGGGAGGTAATTTTCTCATCTGGATATACATTACATATTTACTAGATCTTGCACACGACACGATACAGTATTGAATGATCAAACTTTTGTCAAAAATTGGGGAATAAATACCTTGATTGTCATTAAAAAGAAGATGTAAGCATACTAAAAACTTGAAATCTAGACTTTCAGGTGAACAGAGAACGATATTAGATAGGAATACCAAAAACAAAACAAAAAAATTAAAAAAAAAGGGTGTGAAGAAAATTTTATCACAAAAGGCAAACGTCGATATGCCAAATATACGAAATTAAGCTAGGCAGATTACATTACCATTGTAAGAGATATCAAGTTGACAAGGCAGCAGAAAAATCAAAGCGGCGAAGAAATGACGAATAAAAATGAAATTCAAGAATTGAGAAATTGGTATAGATTTTTACAATCGGCATGATAGAATGAAAGAGGGAAACGAAAAGGTTTCAAAAAGGCCATTAGTGTTATTTCTCCTAAATTTACACTGATTTATAGTATGATTGACTGTGTAACCACCTGCTCATATTAACAAAATAACGGTTTTGCTTATTTGATTCTTGGTCAAAAGGTTTGTTCCTGAATCCATCCGATGGCTACATGTAAATGGAAAGTCAGACGAAGTTATGAAACTGCTCAGGAAGATTGCGAAAGCAAACAAGAAGAAGTTTCCTGATGTCACCGTGGCACCTCTCAAGAGACAACAGGAAAACAAAAGGACTTCTCCCATAGACATCTTTCGTACAAAGAAAATTGCTAAAGTTTCCCTTTGTCAAGGGTTAGCATGGTAATGTTATGTTATCTATTCCTATTTGGGTTTGATTTTGGTTTTTCTTTCTTTGCTGGAACTCCTTGGGAAAATTATTTTTATGTAATATTGCCAATATACCACCGCCTTATACCATTGATACAGAGAAATTTGGATTGTTGTTTTTTGTTATTGACGTCAATACACATTGTTTAGACAGAACCTCAAAAAGAGGGTATGAGAGTAACATATTAAAGGGACATGGCACCTTAACATACTTCAATGCAGTTTTGTTTAGCATAATTCACAAAAAATATGATCGTGGTTGAAATTAAATAGTCTGCTCCTTATTTTGCTTTCTCTGAATATAAATTGAGTTTGGGCAAATAAATCTTCCATAAATTACTATGACTGACGCCCTGTAATCCTTAATAGGTTGCGGATCCCTTCATATCCTTTGCTATAGACAACATACTTGTTATACATTTATAGTTTAGTCATGATGTCTCTTTGTCAATCTTTTGTTGTTTTTTATCTACTTATATTCATTAAAGTGGGTGAACAGCCAATGTAATTTGGATAGCTCCTGTATATCGTTATTATCATTATCATTTCGTTATTATTATTATTATCATTATTATTATTATTAGTAGTATACCTTGTTATAAGTGATTACTGAGATTGTATGCTAATCAAGACATGAATAGATTGAAGTTTTAAAATTATGCCATGTCATTGGTACCAGTTTGCAGACGATGTTGCAGTATTAACTAGACAGGAGTACATAAACCAGACTGTTTTAAACGCCTTTTCTGCTTGGTGTACCTGGTGTCGTGTAAAATTCGAGAGGGCAAATGTATGTCATTTGGTATTATGTCATATAAAATCTAATACTCTATTTTAAGCAAGTATTGCCTAAGTTATAGATTAAGTGTATCTGATTGAAGCATCACCTGGATTCAAAATCCTCTTGATTCGAAATGTCATAATATCTTCGCAGATAGCTTCAAATGCCTGCTATAGCTACACTGGACACTTTCCTAAGACGTAGATAGATTGAAGTTTTAAAAAAATATATTAGCTGTAGTAGTCGAAACAAATCACCTGATTATCGTGCAAGCAGATAATGACCTCTTAGTACTCACAAGGATGATTTCAAAACAAAGCGATGTTTCATGTACTTTCTTCTGACCTTTCATCTCACCGTCCCGAATATGTACTTCCTCCCCTGAACGTGAAGACTTGCTATGAGCGTGCGTAGTCATCATTCCTGAGTTTAAAATTGAAACTTACAGAATGAAAGAATACAGCTCGACTAATGCTAAGAATCAATCTTACAATCAGACACCAAATGACCTTCAAGATAAAAATGATAAAGTAGCATTGTCAGAAAGCAAAGACAGATGCTACCTAGTCCCAGCACAGGTACTAACAGAATGCACTGCCTTATTGTTAAGCAAAGCATTGTCTTCATTCCAAGGTTGTAACAAACCCAAAGTGATACTTCGTACCATGATTTTTCTACAGGCTCGTCAATGCTATGGTATACTATGGAGTTTCTCTTGGAGCAAATGATCTTGGTGGCAGCATGTACCGAAACTATATTTTGGCAAGTCTTGTAGAAATTCCAGCAGTACTTTGTGCTATTGACTTCTGTAACAGGTACGTACACACAAACGCTTGCGGCAAATGCCGAAAGCCATCAAAGCATCGAAAACATATTTGTACAATAGATCATCGCTTAGTGGTTAGTACGATTCTCTACTCATCAATTATTATTGGTGTTTACAACATTCAGATTCTAAGAGCTATATATTTTGTTTGTCTTCTAAAGAGTACTATGTCCTCGCATACGCTAGCTATCATGACTCGCCATGATTTTTATATTCATTGATAAACTGAAGTGCAGAGTCTCAGTTCTTTTGTGAGTGCTATACTCGGAATCGTCTCTCCGTTAGTGTGCCAATGACCAGCTAACTTTCTAAATGGCCTTCTCTCATGATATGTCCAAAGACCTTTAGCTGTTTTGATCATTATTCTATACATCTCTTGCTCAATTTTAGCCATTCTTAGCACTTTAACATTTGTCACACACTTATTCCAGGATTTTTAAACTTTCTAGGCAAGAACCATACTTGTACTACCCCCGGTCTTTTCTTGATGCTATTACTCACAGCCCATGATTCACAACCAATGATAACTTTGTAGCTGCATTAAAGCCTATCTAATTACAACTGGGTCGCTTATTTTTAATCATTAGGTAAGTCATAATTGTCTTAAATGAAATCCTGAAGCTTCATGATCTAGGTATTCTAATTATGCTTTAATGAAATAATTGTAGCTTGAGTAAGACTTTGCAACTAGTGTAGGGAAGATATAATCTCATCAACTGAATTACAAAAAGCATTTAAAGGAAAACTGAAAAATAATTTACTGTAATTGTATAAAGAATCATAAAAAAATAAAGAAATAATAATGTTAAGAAAACCTTGTTAACTGGTTTTGGCTTACTTGGCTTAAGAGAAGATAAAGCGATATCCATTTGATTTTCTGTGCAGCCGATAATTGGAAATAATAATAGTTGGAGCGTTGGAAGAATATAGTTAATTCATTACGACAGTAAAAGAATAAAAGACACTTGGCATCTTTGATACCAATGTATACAAGGATATTCCTTGATGCGTTATGCTATCAGTTTAATTTTTTTACAGACAAACACCACACTTTTTGGATTTACGTAATATCATTTTCTTCGATATCGTGTCAATGCAAAATTATTGGTAGTTTGCATTATTATCTATGGAGTTAAATTCCATTATTTTTAAAACTATAACGTTTATGATAACGTAAATGACTCCATACGTTGCTAGAAGTAAACAAAACACCTAACGTAGTTCTGCAATACTTTAGATTTTGGATATTAAAAAATCCGATCCACATATGTAGGAGAAACCTTGTTTGTAACTTAAAAATGCACGTTCAATTAAAAGATAACAATAGAAAACGTATTAGTATTGTACTGTGAGATGCAAAAGCAGATATTTCAGAAGAAGAAAAATTTTCGAATACAAGTATTTACGATAGAATCAACTGGTTTTAATAACTTGAGAAACTCCCTCAAAACACACAAGTACGAATGAAAAGCAGAAATTCAAATATCAGGATTGTACGCTTTGGGCAAACAACAATGTCATTAAAGCAATTTAATGACATTGTTGTTTGCCCAAAGTAATTTCTTTTCCGTATATCATATAACCTTTTCAATTTTTGCTACATACGGTTCCCTTAAGTTGTACTTTATAATGTTATCACGACAAGCTTTTAAAGTTCCAATTTAAGTTTATATTCTTATTTTTACGTACAATTATGTCCTTAAAAATTACTTTAATATATTTTGTCTTGTTTGAACTTTTTTCCAAATAAACCAATATTCACTTCAATTCTATTTTATAGCTCTGTCCCTTAAAGAATTGTAAAGTTTGTAGCCGTTCTTGTTCATACTTTTTTCCACTAGAATCTACCTGTACCTCCTGATGTTCCTCAAGATGCGCCTGTCTAAAAGGTTGTGACAGGCTAGTTTGATAATCTCTCTAACCCTCTGAAACGTTATTAGCAGTCAGGTAAATTTTCATGTAAAATGTTTCACGCAGTATCCTACCCGGTATTTTTTTTAAAAAAATAGCTTTTCTTTTCTTTTCTTTTTTTTTAAAGTTTAAAGCTGTTAAAACACACGTTTTCTCTCTTCAGATTCGGACGAAAAAAGACAATTTCGATTCCAATGTTTGTAGGAGGGATTGCATGCATTATTGTTTCCATCATTCCAAGTGGAACATCAATAAGTTGTAAGTGAATCTGTTGATCTATTACTGAGAATCATGGAAATCTACATAAATGTGGAGGTAACTGATTAAATCTTTTGTCATTTTCATAACCCCTGCCCAATATTTTGTGGCACTATCTTTTATTATAAAATGAAAGTCATATGCACAAAAGTTTATCCCATGGCATATTACGTCGTCCACATGACATATTATAACCCAGTGGTCTCCAATCCGGCATCAACGGATTCTTTGATAATTTACGGGCCCGTAACCTATTTGGGATCAAGACAAATAAAAGATCATTCAGGGCATTACTTCCACAACAGAAGAAATAAAGCAATACAAGTACCATTTCTATGGTCGAGGCTCTTACTTAAACCTTTAAAAATACATACTTAAGACAGATTGGCATTTTATAAGCTGCTTAAAGTTGCTCAGGAATCAACTAGTAGTATTTCTTATCAGTGAGGAAATCCGCGGAAAGAGAATGGCTATGAACTACTGTTCTTATCATGGTTATCCAATGACTATTCAATATTACAGGTAGCAATGCTACAGTATAAAAAGTTCTCACGTATCTGTATCATTTTAGAAAAGCACATCGACATCACGTAAATAACTATTGAATTATTACAGATCATTTTAGATAAGGAAGAAAACACTTTTACCTTCAAATTAAATGTCAGCTTTGAGTACTTATGACGTATAATATTGGTTAGTCAATATTGATTGATATTATTTTTAGGTTTTGGTTAGATTAATAGATTGGAAGGCAGTTTATCCTTGGTCGCATCAAATGGCGCAGAGAGGTTTGTCTCCAAATTATCTACAGGTGGATGTCGATGTCCACTGGTAAATTAATGGGAGCTAATGCGATCACTAGAAATTATATAAATCAGAATAGAGTACTAAATTGTGACGTCACGATTTCATGAATATCGGAAATTTGATAATTTTTCCCGCTCGTTGCTTTCCCCTTGTTGAGATAGACAACCTATTCAAATTTGAGAACCATACCTAGAGCAATCGAGGAGATACGCCTTTTCAAACTTTAAATCATGCCTATCAAAACCTTGTTAAATGAACACAGTTCATAATTTTACGAACTGAGCAAACTTAACAGTGTTCCCTTAAGGCCTTTTCCAAATCCAAACAGCCGTTTCTCGCAGCTAATATGAGATTTGAACGCAATATTTTGTTTACGGGCATTTGGTGGCAAGGTTAACACTGTGATATAGTTATAATTGCGATTCCTCAAAAAAGTTTTTTTGTGACGTCATCACTTTAGTACTCTATTTGCGGTAGCTCGGTTGATAGAGCACACGCTGCGAATGCATGATCCCAGTTTTCAAATCACTATGGTAATATATGATCTCTATTTCCCGGTCCTATTATTACTTATTTATTGATACCTTTAATTTTGAATAGATGATGCCTTTAACCAAAATTGCTAATGGAAGAACAGACGTTGAAATATAAATTTATAGAAATGTATCTCATCCAAGGCACTTCCGAAAGTAACAAACGATAGATAGAAGGGAAAGCTGTATGTTGATTTGTTTAAGACGGTACCAGAACAAACTTGAATTTGTGCGATCATTAGGATAGTTTATGCCCCCTTTTATGTAATTATAACCAGCCCGGATGAGATACTCGCAAACATTTCTCTTTTTCCCAAGGAATTTTACGTTATTCGACCACGATCTTCACGTTTTACCAATTAAAATTACATACTAAACGACTAAATCATGCAGGAAATCTCTCAATCAAAGGCCTCCAATGAACAGTGGGGCCGATTTTGAAACTAACCAAAATTAACAGTAAAACCATCAAACAGGCTAACCAATAAATAAAGAGCAGCTGGGGCTTCCGAGAGCCACTGCTCTCAATCTTGCAGGCTCACTCTTTGCAGAAATGCATCTTTGTCTGAGGTTGAGTTGTTGCTAAATGAGTCATTTTCACTTTCAGGGCTAAAGTTGCTTGACAGGTTGCTAAGGTTATTTTTGCTTTGTGATACCGCATCATGAAATCACCGAAAAATTTCACAGACGTCCACACATTGCCAAAACCAAAGTAACAACGTACCCTAAGGTATTTGTTTCAAATCAGCAAAGAATTCTTCTGTCTTTATTTTTAAGAATATTTATAATATTCTGCGAAAAAAAGTTGCTAACTAACTGTCAGGGCTGAAAGTTGCTGAGCAAGTTTCTAAATTTTTTGACTAATTTGAGGGCTGAAGCATTAGCAAATGGGTTTCTTATAAAAAATATGTGTATTGCCAACAATGTTTAGAGACTTTCGCTAGAAATGAGCTTGCAATGTTTAAATAAGTCTTTTCATTTTCACGTGCTTTGCTCTTGAGGGAATAAAATCAATCAAGGATTCACAGCGTAATCTTAATTTAGTTTCCGTTTAAGGGGTTGACATATTTTCCAAAGCGTGCCTTATGCAATAGTTTTTATCAAAGTCATATCTAGTTCGATAATATTTCTCCTTTCTCTTTCCAGATGGGAATGCTTTACGAGTTACATTTGGAATGATAGGAAAATTTTGTATAACAGTTTCATTTGATTCAATTTACACTTGGGCTGTAGAATTATATCCAACTTCCATAAGGTAAGATCTAAAAAGTCCCATTTGCTTTACGTCATAATATATATACATATATATATATATGTAAAATGCGGTTACTATGCAATAAAACTATATAAAAAGTAAAAAATGCGTAGAACCCAGCTCAAAAGCTTTCGGTTTAAAAACCTTCTTTACTTGAAAAAGGTTTTTAAACCGAAAGCTTGTGAGCTGGCCTCTAGGCATTTTTTAGTTTTTATATATATATTGATGTATATGTCATTTCAATTTAATATGAAGTTGCCGCATATGATGA
>JAAAKM020005346.1:0-11116 GCA_010016025.2 Alatinidae sp. Z8VKAUB7J3 | reverse complement strand
ACTCCCATGACGTCGTCATAGATTTAGAATGTCTTCGATTAGAATAATGCCAAGTATGGTTAACATAGCACTAATCGACAAAAACTCACGAAACGGAGGACTTATCAGCAGATAATGAAAATATCCTTAATAAATCAAACGGGGTAACTAATAAATAGCATAGTTGGAACATTTAAGGGCGATGCCCCTCAATTTATGCTACTGAGAGGAGACGCAAGCCATGTAGCGCTTAACCGCTTAGTCTGCTTGTGGCATTCTCTACAAAAGGATCTCAATAAAGACCTGGAATATACAGAAATGGAGAGACATATCATTCTTCCTTAATCACGCTCTCCTGCTTTCAATGTACGACTGTTAAGTACAATGCTCTGTTCAGATTACAGGCACCTCCGATGTGGTCAAACAGGGGGAAGGGGGAGAGGCAATCCAACAAATGATAAAAGTTACACTAATTATCGTGGTAAGGTAATGGTAAATATAATGACGGTATCAAAATGAGAATTGGGATGGCTAAAATAACATTCCAGAAGGTGAAAATGTGCCTACAAGATAGAAAACTTTCCATAAAACAAGAAAACACGTGTTGGACAACTACGTTGAACCAGTCCTTTGGTATGGTAGTGGATGCTTGCCGATACCTAGGCCTACACAGGTGTAAAAACGGGTAGAATTAGCGGAAATGTGGCTTTATAGAGGGATGTCCTGAATATCTTGGAAAGATCATGTGACAAATTTGAAGTGTTACAAAGCGCAGAAACGGAAAGAAAGGTAACCAAAACTATTAGAGAAAGGCTAATACAGTTTTTCGGGATATGTTACCAGGAAGCAAAGTCTGGAGGAGCTATTACTGACCGGATGCATTGAATGAAAACAGGGATCGCGGAGCAAGTTTGAAGGGGGAGGGGGCAAACCAAAAGAACTGGGGTTGGGGGTGCACAGCCCCAGATCTTTCATTTCCTTTAATCTGAGACTCACTAAACGTTTAATTTTATCAATGTAAAACAACGAATACAGAGGTGGAATACTTTAGCTGCACAATCTACAATTTTTTCCGCAAAAGGTGGTGTACAAGAATTTAAAATGATGAGGTTGTGATCATGGTGTGATACCAGAATCCCATTGTACGAAGCAATTGATCTTCATGCCTCAGCCATGCTTACACAACAGCTTCATCACTTAAAAACCATGGGCATTTCTGAAACCCAAATCGGAAGGGACTTATATGCAATTTTTTCCAGTTGTTACAAACCTATTACTATGCAATGGAACCATTTGATAATAAAGAGAAACTTTCCTTGTGTCTAAAGTGCTTCGGAATTATAGCAGTGGCACAGATAATTTATTTTCGAAGACATATACGGTAACACAGGTTGTGCATTCAAGAGGGACCCACCGCAAAATATCAGAGTCGTATACTTGACTTTGAGAAAGGGGTCTCTGTTGTACCGGCAAATCAGTGTTATGCCTCTTGTACACATGAATGAATCCTGAGATATCTTTTCGCACCTGAAAAAGCACATGCAGTATAAATACGCAGTATAATAAATGGGGCACTTAAGAGCTATTGAGACATACTTTAATATCAATGTAGCAAAAGTCACTCATTATAAATGCAAAGGACTACAAACACACGCATCCCATTCCCGAAATAGAGTGCTGATGAATTAAGCAATTAGTGACATCATATCCTGCACAAGAGTAGGGAGGTCTATGAAGGAAATTGCCAGTAATGGAGGAGAAGCAGCACGCCATTGTCTTTATCCTGTTAGAAAGAACGCAATTCCTACTACAGAGAAGCGCCACTTATATGTGTTTAGGAAACGCGAATCATCAACAGACAGCAATAGCACAACAGCAAAAGTTGTAACAGGTTACATCGATGGATGACACCTGGCATGGTTCAGAACTTGCTTTGATCCCAGGCCGTTAAGGTTTTAAAGGTAAATTACACACTCCTTGTACAAGTACTGATGTGGGGAAAATTAAAGAAAGGTCACAAGCTACGAGCTCATGACGGCATTTGGTAATGCTGTCGTAACTGACGTGGACAACAGCGAACGCAGCAGCAAAACGACTGCCGGCGTTGCTTTTAAATAAAGCAAAAATTAGGGGAAAAACCAATTTGATGCTTAAAATGTTCATTCTGTGTAATGACGTTTGAAGTTGTCGTGAATGCAAAATGATGTAACCACTGTGCAACAGGGATTTCCCCTCTCTTTCTATTTGTAATTATGATATCATTCGATCGTTCTAAACTATATATAAATACTCGATCTTGTAAATAAAAAAGATACACTTTCACTTCGACCTCAACTACAAAGCTGTTAGTTGTTCGTGCTAGTTTTGCTTCCGTGGATTAAACAGCCTTGCGGCTACCATTGCCCCTAGAAGTCATATAGGTTATACATCATTCACGTAACCTATAAAGTAAGACATACCCAAAAGCTGCTATTTTCTCAAATTGAACAAATTTTGGTAATAAAAGGAGAAGATCAAACTTAGGTTTAAATGGTGGATTCTGAATCAAACGTTTTTCGAATTCTGAAAGAAATAGGCCTATATTTGTGCTTCCTTTCAACAGAATATTGGCAGTATTTTCAACTATGGAGATAAGCAAGTCCATACCTTTTTCTGAAATCGAAATTTTGTTTCTGTCGTAGCATTTTGGTTCCTTAGGCTTAAAACAGACCTTTCATTTTGAGGTCTTTTTTTTCTCACATTCTTAATCATTAAATGAGAACAAACTTCCGACTAATGTCATCTTGAACTGCCAACCTGGCAATTTACAGCTGCCGAATTTATTTGCAAATTCCGCCGCTTAAGGTGATAAGATAACATAAAGTCTGTCTGACCAAAGAACGATGCTAATATGAGAAGAAGATTCAACTGAGCATCACTGAAGACCAGAAATGTACAATACTGGTGATGTCCTTATGAGTTTTAGAAAATGATACTGTGGTTTGGAGTTATTAACTTTGTATGTACACAGAATCCTCTGAAGATTTGAGCATCCCTGCCCTAGAATTAGGACAAAAAAGCGAATTTGCGCGGCCCTTTTCTTTCTGCGAGCTTGGTACGAGAAAGCTAGTGAAGCCAGCGCCCTTTTCAGACCAAGCTCTTCTACCCCTTTTTGCGGCCATTGAGTAATTATCCCGTTACTGCGGTGGATCTATCAACCTGAGGATCTTAAAATTGTCTTTACCTAAGCTCTTGGAAATCCAACGATCAAAATGTTCAGCTCTCTTAAATTCCTATGACGTACTTTTCTGGCAGGTCTTCCTTATCTCCGTTGACATCTACTGTCGACCCCTTCGATCCATTTTGGGTTTCCTTATTGTAAAAAACGACAGTATGCATATCTTCCTACATTATTGCGACACTACACAATTCCATGACAATGGTTACTTAAAAGTTATTTCGTTCAACATTAAAATTGACTTACTCTCGGCTTAATTCTCTTGTCAAGTCTCCAGCGCAGAGGGCGCATCATTTTTTATAACCCTGAGTCATGCAAGGTGATTTGGGGGTGATGTCGCGACTTCCCAGCCTGCGAGGCTGTTGTTGATACATTCGATCCATCTTCTGCGAAGCGGGCAGCGCGGTTTTCCCAGTCATGGTCACGGGAGGATTTGGAAATTTTATGTGTGGGATAATCGCCAAGAATAAGATGCCGATGACGTAGTCAGCGTAAGCATTATTGATCATTTGCAATTGAAATTATATTCTTGCTTGTGGTGCTAATGTCTCTTTTTCCGCATTTTTAATAAATTTGGGCAATACGTTTGCACACGACGAGACGTGGCACCCTACTGAAATGCAGTATATTTAACAGGGTACTAACAATTGGGAGGGGGGAGGCTGGAGGGTACCGATTTCATTTTGCCAGAAAGCTTCGCCTCGTATGAGCTTACTGGCTAGATTATTTAGTACACATCTTCGCTGTTCTTTTGAATGTTTTCCAGTATTGGGGTGTTTCAGATATCAGAAATAATGCGTTCTATGATACATTTTATCCCAACATCTATGATTTCTTGCTTTTCCGAGACCACAATCTTTATTACGGTCTTGTTTAAGCATAAAATTTTAAAATAAGTAAGTAACTAAAATAAGCCTTAGGCTTCTTCCCTCCCCACTCAGCTTCAGTAAATATAGTTTTGCCGTGTAAATATCTAATGTAGTGTTGTCAAAAAAAAGAAGACCTAAAAACAAAAAAGAAAAAAGCCAAACAGAGAAAACCAGTTTGAACGTGTTTGAACTGGGCACAAATGAATGTAACATTGTCAAAAGGTTAGATGTAAGAAGAATCCAAAATGAAAATGAAATGAGAGCAGCCTGAGGAGGAGGTAATTATGAAAGTATCTTAGTGTAGATGCAGAGCTGATTAAATTCATTAGAAAAAGCAAGTAATATGGGAAGTGTCACTGCTAAAGGGGGCTGGAGTTCACCACGATGACTTTAAAGTTGGTGGAATAAACAAAAAAATGAGAATATTAAAAACACGAAAAAGGCGGCAGTTGGTATTGGGGTACAAAAAGGGTTGGCAACTTTAGATAACGCTTGTCATCCCCACAACCAGAAGAACCATGAAAGGCTTCTGCAAGTCTTGTCGTGGGAGAAAATAAATGGTTAAAAAATATGTCTGAATTCTCAAATTCAACCAGGGTTCGACCAGGTTTGTAAGAAGGACCTCTAAATTAGGGGAAGGGGTTTCAGATGGAGAAGGGGAATCTTCAAAATCCATTCTACTCAGGGAACTCTGTAAATCTAATGCTAACTGTGAAGTACTGCATTTCCTAACCAGTGCTCGTAGCTCTCTAGGGGTGGTAAGTGAGTTTTACGAGAATCCAAGGGCCACGCCTTTCATTGTGGCTAACAGGCGAAGAAGAGGCGTTCAACATCATCAATTTGAACCACTCAATGTCAACAAATGAGGTCATTTTCTCACCAGTTTATCTAAACATAGTTATTCTCCGCTAGTATCAGTAGCACTTATTATAACAAAACCAACATTACTCTTGTCTGTCTTTCTGTCGGGGATCTATCCCTTGAGCCAGCACCTTTTTACTGCTAACAGTGGTGCTAAATAAGATTTAAAAGATTTAGCACTCCTAAAATCTAAAATTGGTTACGAAATACGGGTTTAACGGAGGGGTAAACCATTTTCAGCAATTAGCGTAGAGTAATTGCCTTTAAAATAATTGGATTTAGGGAATCTCTGTCAATACAATAGAATACCGTATACCCGTCGAAAGCGGACTAGATTTCTTGGAGGTTGTTGACCCCTCGAGTTTAACAAAAGCATGAAACGTGCACTTTATGCATTTAAGCAACGCTCATCCCTTATGCATTTAAGCAATGCTAATCTTACATGAGCGTATAATAAGCCATTAATGGCGTTGCCAGCATCGGGCCTCGGGTCACATACCCACGAATGCCAGCAGCTATCTGGTAGACAGTCGCACGATGATTTATATCTCCTATCAAAACATCAATTTACTTTATAACTTAAATACCTAAACACCAAGAAACGTATGGAGTGTCCTCCCTTCCCCGAGGAAGAGACCTTGGGAAGTTGGCTGGCTACGCCCATGCAGGCCGTAAATCATCCCCGAGCTGCAACACGTGAAGAGGGATAGACAGTTGCAGAAAGAGGTTTCTGAGTAGATTGGGTTTATTAGGAATGTCCCCTTCTGAGATAAACGGAAACGTGATCAAGGAGTAGGGACTGCTTGTTTCTTCAAACGAGTTTAATTGATGGGATACTCCGCAAGAGCTTGGTTGCGGTCCAAATGTTGGAGGAAGGGGGCAAAATAAAACATCATCTTAAAAATTGTCATCCAAGCGGAAGAGAATATTACAGAAGTAAATGAAATTGTAGTTTGTAATTGGTTCAGTCTACAAAAGACATCTGGTGCCACTGCATGACGTGGAGATGACTTTCACTTTCGAACAAGTGATGTTGCATTGCAAACTATTAGCACTAAAGTCAACATATTGAAAAATGAAAAACCGCTAAAACAGCAAGAGACGGAGTTACAAATCACGATCGAGGAAGCAAGTGGGCTTGAACCTCGTCTGAGTGAATAATCCACAGCGTCACCCCTCTCCACTGACTATGAGCTTCTTTAAAAAGTTCGTTTTCGGGAATCATATCTGCACTGGAATACGAACAGTAAAACGTTTTGGCAATAGGGAGGTGTCTGTCACCCTAAACCGCACCCTTGTAGCACAAGCACTGCAAATGAAATGTGCAAGTCTCAACATTCGAAGTTCCTTAATTCTTTTGGCGTTAAGATAATGGGAGCATTCCTAGTTAGTAAATGTGAAAGACCAAGGGCCAAAAAATATACTTTACTGGTGTATCCAACCATACAAATAAGTAACAACAAAACCCGGGGGGCAACATGCCTCTGATGCATTAATAACCAGTGAAGAGCTAAAAACGAAACTTGCCCATGTCAAAGACTAAATCGACTGCACAGTGTTTTGATATTAAGACAGCTCAATGTGGCATATCCGAAATTTTTCGCATTGGATTTTTAGCGAAAGTTTTGGGTGTATTGAACCCCAACCAAGACCCACTTCTTTAACCGCGGAAAAAATGCAACACGATGTGTTCCTTTCCAATTTAATAACTCGTTGATATATCAAAAAATCTCGTTTCATCCTTCGTAGAGATTGTTGTATACCGACAGAGTCAACATTTGTAACCTGCGTGTGAAATTCATAGCTTTGCAAGCTAAATTCCTATGTTGGTCTGATACGTTGTGAAATGATAACCTTTGGAGAATTTAAAACATTGGCAAAGTTCCTATATGGAAATGAAAACTTTGAATGACAGACCAGTAACCACGGGAGGCTAAGCCCCCCCCCCCCCTAAATTTACCATCAGCCCCACCAAATTTTCCTGTCAATATTCAACTTCTTTGGGCTTTCCTTAAGGAGTTGCAATGTCAGCTACCCAAAACGCGAAACATCCCTCTCAACGTCCAGAATAACCCTTCCAAATTTCGAACCCTGGCTACGGGACCTTTGAAATCCAGAAGAGTATTCTTCAAGAAAACGTTTCTTTCTTCCACTTCCTTCTCCGAGTTTCGCGCCAAGCCTCCGTCACATTTTCACTTTGGTTCATAACAATTCATATTAATTTGTCAAGACCCAATAACTATGCTGAGAATAAATGGGCCAAATTGATAATAATTAGTGCGGGAACTTCAACATCCAAAGTGCACGAGAGGCAAATATGAACTTAACTGCTCAACATTTCTCTGCCAGAGAAGGGCAGTGAGAAACACAAGAAAAAGTTCATAGCGAAAAAAGCGATGCGAACATGCAGGCAAGTTTTACTTCAACATGGATACTGTTGTGTTTTCGCTCAAACTTGTGTCACGAAGCTCATCAAATTCCTCTGATTTCGTTGACAAGATACTAGTTTCCAACCTGAGTTCTATAGATGCCTGTGATCTTTTGGGCTTGAGCAATTTAACGTATCAATCCCATTTTTATTTTGGCCTCAGACAATGGGAAACCTCGCCATTTCCGAATAGTTAGTAACCGAAACATCAACCAGACACACCAAGGAAGAATTTGTGAGCTAGCATAACTACGACACTTGATACTCTTCTCTGCCTTCGGCACGTAAAACAAAAGTTTACCAGATGAGATAATATGAACAAACTCAACTAAAACGTCCGATGTTACTTATTTAGCAATTCAACTGACATTTGACGCGGAAATAGTAACAAAACCCAAAACATTTCCACCAACGATGTAGCTTTGTAAGACGGAACTTCAGTCGCATCGCAAGATTCAAACAACAGCGATCAACCTTCCATCATTTCCTTCTCAGATATTCCCGAACCACTCGTAACCTGCTGCACCTTACGAATTGGGCTATTTACACTTTTGTGATACTAAACTATTGTCTGTAATTTCAATACTAAGACAAGATCTGTTTACTTACAGGTTACTGGCCATGGAGATCGTATCATCTCTGAATTTTCTTTCGATGTTTTGTCGCAGCACACAATAGCTTCACTCTCGTGAAGTTTGATCTGGGTGGCCGGCATTTCCACGTTTTTCAAGTTATGAGCTAAGTCGGTCTCTAAAGGAATCTTCTGCTGAACGTGTTGTATTCCGAATAGGTCGCTAACATCTCCTGCTCCTTCTACATGATCAGATGAATCCTTTGATTCTTCTTCGATCAAGTCGTTTCCAGACATCTTAAACTTGATTCTCCGAAGGCTCACTGCTTCTGATCGAAGAACTTTGAAGAACACATCACGCTGAAATCGACACAGTCAGATACGGTGGCTCCAACATCAGCCTCTGAGGTCAACATAAATTCTTATTTTGGCATTTTCATTGCTTCGGTAGAATTTAAGCTTCAACATCTATGGCGTTTATCAGGAAGAAAAGATGTAAATATAGAACAGTAACATGCGTGCAGAATAATTGAATGGCCTTTTCCCTTCCTATTAGACCACTTCTCTGTGATGGTTACATTTGTAAGTGGTGTTTGCGAAGCGAGTATTGTCGGGCCATTCCCTTCATTTATTGACCTTCTATTATCGGTGGAACAGAAAATCGTCCCCCCGTTTTTCATTTTGTAACAGTGTAACAGATACTTTATTTACATAAAATATATGGTTTTTGAAGTAAAATTAGAAATTGCACAAAAATGTGCGGGTTGGGGGGGAGGGGGGGTAGATGGGAGGGAAATCTAGTTCTAATAACATGAACATGTTGTGACATACTCTCCAATTTTAAACTTTGCATCCAATGAAAAACAAAATAAACAAAATAAGATAATACTTTTTTAGACTTCAATACTTCAATATATTCTTTTTATTCAAATCCAATTCCAACATTCTCTTTCAGAAAGGTATACAAGAATTATTAAGGTACATGTCTCCTACCAAGTTAAAAGATCTGGTTCAGACCATTCTTTGTTTCTCTTACAGAAAATCAAAGAAGTTGTTCTTATTGTACGAAGCAATCACATCTTAAATAGATGATCATTATTACTTATAATAACAATTTTTAAACTCAATGCCTTTTTCATGCTTTTTTTCGCCTGGCACGGTACATAGGACAGCAGGATTCGATAAACAGGATTTTTTAATTAATACTTTAGAGAAAATGATAATAATTACAAATAATGATTTGTAAAGTTCAAAATTCTCTTTATTCAAATCAGGGATCTTCGACATCGATCTTAGGTTGAATTTCTATGGTGTATTTCAAATCCTCCATTCTCGATGATATTATTTACTTTCAATGGGTTTTGGACAGTATGTAGAGTACGGGCCGGATGGCAGTCCTTCCCTGGTCAAGTCACATGGCGCAGAAAGCTTGGTCTCCAATTGTGTTGAAATAGATGTCGATGTCCATCGGTGGACGACTGGGAGATAATGTGGCGACTGGAGAAATAGAGTATGTTAACATCGGAGGTCACCTGGCTCAGTTGGTAGAGAACACGCCGCGAAAGCGTTGGTCACGGGTTCGATCCCCACTGATAACACATTTTCTATTTCTGTAGTGTTCTTTTTAAAACTGTATACTGCATGCATACCTTCTTTAGTTCTGTGAGGCACCTAAAGACAATAGTAATGAATTTGTAGGAGGCGTATATTAAAATCAATTACCGAAGTTTAGGCGCCGGAGATAGAAATTCAAAAGTCATTCATCGAGAAGAAATGTTGCACGTATAATTCATCAAGACTATAAACCCGTCGAGTAAATGTACCGCAAAATTATTTCAATCCTGACAAGCCAGTCCAAGGTCAAAATAAAGGATTTTCAAGTTAGCTCAAGTTCGAGGCAATCATACAGCCGCCAACAAAGCCACTTCTTCACTTTTACCTCTAGTGAGGTCAATATTTAATGGTGTTACGTGCTTAGGACTACGAGTGGTACAACCAAGTCAAACGTGGGGTAAAGATACGATCAAAGGAGTCAAGTTTTTTATTCCAGTCAATAATTAGGAAAGATTCTTTATTGTTTGAAATTACGATTTTACAAAGGAAACTCTTTTCCTCTTTTTCAATTATTTAAATGCCTTCTTTGTTCTCTTTGCCTAAGAAAACATTACTTGGCAAAAATGTGAATGGGCTTAAGTCCGCCAAGACCCCCAGAGGCGCTGCAACTGCTCGTGACAAGGAGATACGTAACGCACAGCTACTCAACAGGGCCTTCTATTCCATGCCAGTTCATTTCCACGAGCTACCACATGGAAGTTGCTCTTATTTTAATTTACGTGCCCTTTTGAGGCTGATTGCCAAGAATAAATTTGTACGCAGTAGACCTTATTTTTATGGAGGGAGAGAGAGAGGGGTATACATTTTGGGGTGCATAAGCATACATTTTCAAGGAAGTAGATTTGAATTTTTAGAAGCAGAATAAATTTATAAAGCCACAAGATCAAATTATGGACGAGAATTCTATCACCAAGCAGCATTATTAACCCCGGGCTCTCAGCCAGCCCTAACTGTCAGAAGGGACCCGATAATAATTCATTATTTGCTACTATTACAAATGTACGGACCCTAGATTATTTTGAATTTTTTGCGCATCAACTGTGTATTTCAACGTTGATTTTCTCATTTCACATAATTTTCGGCGCACCCCTTAAACAGGATACAAAGTATTTAACAATAACAGCTAAATTTGGAGGTGGAGATCACAAGGGACAAAGAGAGGCACTCTCTCCTCTTCTGGGGTCTCTTCAAGAGCATTGTCTGTGGTGATTACGCCTGCCCGTGACTGTATTGCGGAAACGGGCAATAAAATAGCTGACTTGTTCTGGTTAGTGCGCAGACGAAGACCCGATGGCTTACATCTCCATGTTCTAACGGTTTCCACTTTGTTCTAATTTCGGCATCTTTCTTGATGGGCCGGTAGAAAAACCCAGAGAGGTGGAAAACCCCGATCTTAAGCAATTGACGTCGTGGTTATGCAACGTTGTCAGCCTTGCGTAGGACGAGCAGCTGTAATGTCATTTGCCCCATCGCAGGTGACAGAATCACAACAGAGCTCCCCTTCTAGAGAGCAATTTTAGGAGTAAACGGTAAGAAAATAAGTAAGAGTGTGTACAAAATTCTTGTTATTATAATAA
>JAAAKM020005344.1:0-11117 GCA_010016025.2 Alatinidae sp. Z8VKAUB7J3 | reverse complement strand
GTTTTGTATGAAGTTTAAATTTCCAATATCCCTTTGTTTACATTGAAATAGTCATCATTACCAGACCAAGAAAGAGTTCAATTTTGAATGTTATGATATCTTTCTTAATTGTCACAAGTCAGCTTTGATTCTGTTCAAGAACAGAAAGTTGTAGTAAAGCAAATGATTTCCCTACACATCAAAATACTCCTATGGAAACCGTAAAGTGAACCTGACGTGAATCCCAGTGATGTATATACAGTACTAACCCTTAACACTGGCTTGTCAATTCAAATTAAAGGGTGTAAATGTATGTACAAGGCATTTAATTATCCTGAAGTAGTTTCCATCATTATAAATTAATCACTCTTATTTAGCATAACTTTAGCTTACTAGGTATTGAAATTCTATTTGTGGTAAGGTTGCTGAGCTGATTTAACTGACAACAAATCTCGTCGTCACTTTTTTTTCTCCTATGCCTAAGCAAGATGAATGAGCAGCCATCCATAAAGGACATAGACAGTACATTTCTGGGGTTCACAGCCAAACTGAATACATTTTTGTGAGTAAAATTCAGGGAAGTCTTTGAGAACCTGAGTTAAGGTGTTCATAAATAGAATGGTATTCTATTTTGCAGAAAAGAAGTGCCTTTTCCTTAAAATTACAAAGAATGTATTGAAATGATACTGTGAATATTATGAGATGTATAACCTCGGTGTAACTGGCCTTCATACAATACATGACGTTTGATATAATGGAATGCTAGATTTTCGCAAGGCATGTATACTCGAGTGTAGAAATGTCTGGAAATTTTTCTAAATTTTTCGTCAGGGAAAGCAGGGAATTTTTTCCAACGTGAGGCTGAAAACCCTGTTCGTACAAACGTAAGGCTAACAAGTGGTTAGGCGTGCTCAAGGATACGACTCAGATCGGTCAGTGACACGATACTACGGGTGAATCGTCTACAAACAATAGAGAAAACAAGGGCTTAGAGAGTTACATCGTTGACAGGAAAATTAATTTAATAACATGAATATTTGATATCTGAAACTTAAAGAATATTTTTTTGTCAAAAACTGGTAAATCTGAGCGGGAAATATTACCGAAGCAGACATCTCATTCTTGGTATGATAGCTTTGTCTTCGAGTAGAACAACCGTTTGTCAACAAAACAACCGCTCAGGAGATCATGTATCGGCTTCACAGTAAAACTAACATACAAAAAAGGCTCAATAACAACAAAATGGACTAAGACCGTGTACTTCTAGCGTAGTAAGGAATAATAACTCTGTTAAGAACAGAATGAAACTTACCGAATAGCGATAACCAGAATGAGCGTACTTCAGAACGATCAACCACAGGTTGAAACCCAAGTCCGAAATTGTTTATTTTCCGACCCCCATTTTTCACCTTTTTGAGGTGACACTAACAATTGCCTACATTTTATTTTTCAACAACAATAAACAACTTACCCTATTTAAAGTAAAAAAAACACATCCAATTTCTTCCGAAAGCAGTAAAAACTTACCCCCACCGACGCCACAGATATATAATTCGTTACCTCGCTTTTACGGATTACCTAATTGCCCTTTGCTAGCGATTAAATTTTTCGTGGCATAAATGAAAAGTATTATATAGCCCCCCCCATAAGCAGTTGGGCCTCCACAGTCTGCTGCCACAGAATATGCTTGCCCGCAGATACTTCGATTGCCGATTAGTAATGTCTTCACACTTTGCCCTTGAAGATGTTGTTCTGAAATAATGCCTACCATTTTGAAACCTGACGATGAATTGAAATATGCTGGGAAAAGTTGCTGACGGGGAAGAGTTCTTTTCGAAATATGGTAAATTGTCGACTACTTTCAGGACAACTTATGAACGATTTGGTGATTTATGCCACCACCTTGGAGGGGTCATACACGGCAACTTCGTCGACAACTGAGTTGTCCTGAAAGTTGTTCGTGTGTGCCTAACTTAAGTAGAAATAGAGATTGCAGCCAGGCGCAGTCTGATGCAACCAGTCTGCAGTCTCTGTCCAATCTATAAATACTGGCTTTCTCAGCTCATTGTGAAAATGAAGGTAGTACAGTTCAATTATTTGTCTGTTTGTCTTTGTAATCTAAGCTAACAGTGTGACAAATAATATCTAAATGTCTATATCAAAGTTCAGTTATCCTAACACTTTATAGTTGCTGTAAACAAGAAACCACCCCTTTATAATACAAAAGTGACCAAACTTTCCAAAATATACTATCTTTATTGTCCGTTTAGCTGTGCCAATATGCTCCAGTGTGTGTAACCAGTGGTATGAAGCTTGCAAGACTGATGAAATTTGCGTGGAAAACGTTATTGAGGACTACAACTTCACAGAACATGGAGAAAATTTCTGTCCAAGAGACAAACCTTGTATAACGTACCAGAAGATGTATGGCAGTGGAAAGGCATTATGTGAAAAGATGTGGGGTACATCATATAAATATGTTGAAGAGAATAGTGAAAGTTCAAACTGTATGGTGATGTGGTTTAGTGGTAAAAACCCAAACAAGTTGGTCAAGCCCAAGAATAAATCACCAAATGCTGGAGCGCGTGTTTATGGCAAAACAATTTTTATCATTTTCTTTATAACAGCCTTGAGTTTACAGTTATAGTAATATTTTATTGTAATTTAGGTAGTTAAGTTGTAATATTTGCCGCAGGATATTCTTTAATTAGAAAGAGATTCCAACTTAATAGTCTGTAGACAATGGTCAGCATGTTGAAAAAGGCATCTATTAATTCACTGTGATAGCTAACGATTGCCCAACATATCTTTGATCTTAAATACCAGTAGCCCAGCATCTTGGTAGGTTTATAGAGCAGACGTTGAATGGGGACATAGGAGTAGGACACAGTAAACCTCCGTGCGTCATGCCATGGAAGGAAAACTGAAAATTGAATAATGGATATTTGTAAGATATAAAATTTGACACAGTTGCAATGTTTATTAAGGGTTTATTTATAAAAAATTTTTTATTAGCAACTCGCGTTTTAGGTCAGGTGTTGAGTTACTTAATTTCACGCTGAACACAGTACTGAAAATGCATAACTGATTGCTTTTTACGTATGAGCGTGTTGGTTGTGAGCATGAAATCGAGAGCATTGTGGCAATAAGGGGTCGTGGAACATAAATGTGGGTCGCTTCTCGGTCATTTGGCTAGGATCATGTATCGTATCAGTTCTCATTGATGACACATTGATGGCAGGTTCTTTCCATGGTCGGTGAGAGGCGGTCCTATTGAGCCTGCTTAATGGCTTGCTTCTCTACCCGTTAGCCTAAATTGAGGGGCGTCGCCCTTTGATGCACCAGCTGCCCTTTATATATCAGTTAGCCTGTTTGGTGGTTTTCCTGTTTATTTAGGGCAGTTTCAATGTCGGGGCCCATTGCTCATCAGGGGTCTTTGATTGAGAGACTGTCGTGGAATGTAAACCCGTTTTGTCGTTTTTGAGATCTACTAATGCCATAGTCGACGTCGAGTATCTTCAGCAGTACAATCAAACTTTCAAGTTTCCTCCTGGACGCAAATCTCCATTCTGGAGTTGCTTAAAATTTTACCAACGTTGAGTTTGTTTGTTAATGAAGTAGTTGCTTAGAAAGTAGGTGGGCATAAATATTTATTGTGTAATAGACTAAACGATAACGAGGAGATGATTAGCAAAGGTTACAAATTGAATGAAAGCAATCTCCCCCGGAAACAAATGCTGACTCTTAGAAGTGTGCGACATCGAAGATGTGTTGGTTATAGGTCATAGCGCTTTCTGTTGTTAATAATTGAATAATAATACACCAGGTAGAGCTAAATTTGAGGTTGTTTCAATTCTTGCTGTTAAGAAAGTATATAGGCTCATGTTATTGTCATTTTGATTATTTTCGTTGCTGGTTCTAGTACATTGACAGGGATGCATGTTTATTACTTATTCTTTCACTAATGTTATGGATTTTTTAGATTCCAAACTATCGTAGTACATATCGGATTAACACTTAATAATACCAATGACGAATGAATTTATCGATATCTGAGCTCAGTTCAACATAGTTTGCCACGTTGTGTATTTTACAGAGCTTTCACACCGGAGTGACACGTCGCAAGTGGCATGCTACGTGGCATGTCACTTGAAATAGAACCTGTACAAATGTATCAAACGTTTTACACCTATGTGACATGTGATAATATGACGTGCCACAACTGTGTCTCTCGAGAAATGGATCAAACATTTTTCAAGAATATTTCATGTCGTATAGTTCCTTCTCGGCCTATCAGGATAGTATTTTTTACAATCAGCTTGGCATGTAAGGACTATGCTAAAGGCTCGGTTGCCTGTTTCTGTTTCTTTAGAAGGAGCATTCAGCTATCAACATTTTTTGTTGGAACGTGGGCAAGTCCAATGTGTTTTCTAGCTTGGCCATCGAACAGAGAACAGTATAGTCGTTTTTCTCCATAAACATTCTTTAATGAATCGAAGCTAAAGACTTGTTTCTTGTTTACAGACATGATATTTTATTGTTTACTCCGTCGATATCTGTTTTGTATCCAGTTTAGGTATATTCAGCAAATATCCTTCATCGATCCAATTGGTCTCAGCCACAGTAAACGATAAGTGAGTGCAGAACGATAAAGTAACACAGTGACCTCCGAGGAGACTTGGGCGATAATACATCTTTTTTAGTTTGAGAATCTATGAAGTATAATCACTTCCTACCTTAGAGGAAGTAGAGGCGGTCCTTCAGCGCTCATGCCTTTGTGCTTATTAGTATCCTGCATCTGTAAAGGCTTTAGAATGACTACCAAATGACAAAGGGTGCCTTTTCGATGCAGTTTAAGGCCCTTTCAGAAAATTGAGACTGTAAAAGCGCAGTCCATATTTTGCATTCTCAGTTAGATGCGTGAAGTACCCATGAGCTCATCGTACATTATCTCCTTTTAACTGTATACGTATTAGAGCTTTTTCATCGACCTCACCATTCCACGAGAACACGTTATACTTAACAGGGGAATTTTAATAAGAGTGACGTGGCATGTGCCACTTCGGTGTGATATTAGCGTAGCGCGAGGTATTTGCGGGGTGGCATATGTGACGTGCCACTTGCGACCTGTCATTTCGATATGACAGATTGGCGGGTTTGGTCGCAAATGCATGATGTTCACCCAAATTACAGTTTGTTGCTTGCCACTTTGTGATGGCAGAGTTTTTAATTGCCAGGGAAGGCAGAGGGTGAAGGAATGTTTATGTGGCCATAAACAAAGTTTAATTAGGAATTGTGTGTAAGCGAGTCAAATATTTACCTGATAACCTCGTACGTTTAGCTCGTGATACTTTCAAATTAATCATGTGGGTTGGTCATCTATTGTTATTCAGATCATGTGCAATCCACATAATCGCAGGACTTGCACAGGCTAATGTAGAAACGATTTTATTGGCTAAGAACAAACACCAGGTTACCTTGAACCCAACTCATGATCTGGTCTTCATTGTGTATAAATATCGTTGTAATTATGAGCCTAGAAGTTGAATTGTATTTTGTGGACTTCACTGTTATCGCTCTTTTGTACATGTATTGTGAATGTACAATCCGGTGAAGCCACCCAAAAAGCTGAACCAATAACCTTGTGTAATGGATGTTTAAATCTTGCGACTCGGTCACATTTGTAAACTTGCATTTTATTATCTAAATCATTCCTTCTTATGTCTTATTAAGTTCGCAGAGCATTGAAAATTGTGATGAAAACGAATGATAGGAGCCGAGGTGACCTGCTTTTCGGCCTTTCGGCAAGGAATGAATGTAGTAGATTTTGTTCTTATTGATCTCAGATTTTTCCATAATCCGCGAAAAGCGGTCCTACTGGGCAGTTGAGCCTGCCTCTCTGTCCTGTAGCCTAAATTGAGGGGCGTTGCCCTCGGACGCCCCAGCTGCACTTTATTTATCACTTAGCCTGTTTGGTGTTTTTTCTGTTGATTTAGTGTAGTTTCAACGTCGGGCCCACCACAAGGGGTCTCTGATTGAGAGACTGTCAACTGCTTTCGTTCTACACTCTTTCTCCGGAAAAGTGGGAAAATGATTGGGAAATTATTAAATAAGGAGGGAGGACTAATTTCAAATTTATTGAACCTGTCGCATCATTAAGAAATAAGTAACAGTACACTTGATGCCTTGTGCAAGGAGTAAACCACTTACCACTTAATGCTTTAGATATGCTAGTGGCAGCACATATGCTTGCGCATATTTCATGGGGTAAAGGCACTTGAGTATCTCTGCTCACTTTTCCGCTTTTTGCATGCTGCATTCTCTGTTCTGTAGCAAGACCGGAATCATCTTCCTCACGTAAATAGTTAAAGCGAATCGTTTGTTAGATATTCATTAGAAGGAATGATACAGAAATTCTCATCTCACTTAAGCAATCAGACATAGACGTATTTCCAAAGTATAACAATATTTATAGCCGTGTTCGACGATCTCCATGAAATACGCGCTAAGGTCGTTTATGTTAAGATACCCCTTCATTCATCAAGTGAGCATCGCCATTATGGCATTAAGTACTTGAGATGAATTCAGTTTGAATAATCTGATACCATGTGACTCGAGTTTCGTTAAAGTACGATATGTTAATATATTAAACTTTGTATTATTGTAACTTAGAACCCGAGTTTGTCGTTATCTGAAACTTTGGTGTCTATTTCAGTTATTGTATTGTAACAATATGTCTCTTTTGTCGTTTTGTTCGTTTCTCGGAGTCATCAATGATAGGTTGCAATGTAACGAAATTGATGTGTTAGGCACGTCGTTGGTTCCTGTTGCTTCAGTCAGCCGTCAGCCGGATGTGTGTCAGCGTATCAGGCTTTTGGAATCAATGAGGTGATCAGAATGAGCTGGCCAGGTTCCTTGGGGTAAGTACGAAATGGATTATCAGTTGGCTAAGGTCTGCAGGCTTGCTAACGCGGGTAACTGGCTAGTAGTTGTGCATAAATAGGAAAAGGCGAGTAGATAAGGGCGCGCAGGTAAGAGAAAGTTCTGTAGTTAAGGAACACCAGGTACCGCAGACCAATGTGAGTCGAGAGAAGAAGTTGTAGCAGTGAGAGTCCATTGACAAACGCGGATGCACTGCCTCCAAATTGACACTTGGTTAAAATTGGAGAAAAGGTTTTAGATTTCCCCAAGGCTGAATTCTATGTATCACAAAAAGGGGCCTTCTCAGCGGTAGGCTGCATGTAAACATGATCGCTAAATGACCTTAATATGACTAATTGGTATTCAGCAGGTATACTCTACTGAAAGTTCCCAAATTATGCGTACAGTACCATGATAAGGGAAAGGTGTAAACTTGCTGCCATCGTGTGCAAGAATATTAGTGAAGGGAAAGCTAGTACAAGTGATTATGAAGTTTATGCTCTCGCCTTTCGAACACGTACTCCAACTCCTACACGCACTCCAGTTGGTTTTTATCAAACGTTTTCCCCTCGGAACATTTATACGATAATCTGCTGTGGTTTATACTATTGGGAGGATTCTCACTGTACGTTTGATGGAAAAGGAGGATTTTTTCTCTTCAAACATATCTATTTCATAATCCTCACATCTAACTTTGGCGAGAGTTGCTAGTATAGAAAAGATACGCAGGTATTTTTCAAGCCTAATTTGCACTCTACAAATTGATCTGCAGATGTTTGTGCACTTCGTAAAATGTCTGTTGATAAAGCAAGATCAAACTTGGACAAAAAACAATGTAGAATTTTAAGTAGATCTTGCTGAAAACGAGCAAAATCAGGCAGGACACTTCGTATCGAAAAAAAGTGTTTCGATATTTTTTATTTTTATATACAAATTCCTCCCAAAAGCGACGTGCAAAGCCCTTTCAAAATAGACATAGGGTTGCAAATGGGGTTAGGAAAGCTTGAATAAACTAAAATTGGAAAGTGGTAGGATGCGAGCCCTAGCAGATAATGCTTGTAAAGACTTTGACATGTAGACACTTCCTGCACAGCAGCCTCGGCACAAAGATACTACTACTTCTTGAGACACTTGATACCCTTAAGGCAAATATGTTATTCACTTGCAGATAGCTAGATCAAAACATACCGTAGGTTTTTAGCGAGCTCCAAGAAATCGTCCTACTAAAACTCGAATGCTAATACTGAAACAATAAACTCCGTGTACCTTTTGGAATGATCAAACTAAGTCGAGCATTTATGAGATTGATATGATGAATATCGAATTGAACGTAAATGAAATTGTAAAAATTTTCGGACAAAGCAATGTCTTCAGCAACCGAATCTTTGGAATAACAAATGTTCCGAAATGTTCAAAACTGCAAATTACCATTGTTAATATAACCCCAAATATCTCTAAAAAAATGGAGAAAATTGCCTATTATTCAGAAATGTTGTGTGATATGTACAGTAAGTAGAAAGTCGTCACGTATGCTAAGCAATTTTGGTAAGAAGCAGGCCAGATAAGCGACAAAATTGCATTACCCAGCTTTTGTACGAGCCCTTACTAAAGTCACCCTGCTTAACCTGACACAATTGTTGTGCGTCTCTGATTTTCGCGTTGCGTCCACTCCTGTGGACGGTCAAGAACATGAATCATTCATATCAACGTTTCCCTCCTCCTCGAATCTCTTGCCCCTCAAAATGGAATAAGATCTCTGAATGACTGAACAGTTTCTTGGCTCTGCATGGACGTCCCAACGTCACATCATTTTGTGCAGTTCTCTTACAATAAAGACAAGGCGGTGTTGCTTAGAAAAAGCCCGAGAAACAACAGCAACAATTTACTACGGTAAATGATTTGTTTCTTGTTAACACAAAAATCTAATAAAATGCTACCAAAAAAGGAAAGTCTCCTTTTCAGAAAGCAAAGATTGTCTTTCATAGTTAAGGCCTCAAAAATCGCACTTAAAGATGCGCAATTCGAAATACGACAAGGCACGATCATAAAGTGGCGAAAGTCCTGCATATCAATGGTGGAGAAAGTTGGATACCTTTGCTGGAGTATACATGAGCGATAGCTTCCGAAAAAGTGACCCGGAGCAAAATGAGACGTTTGGCTAGCATACACTTATTTTCTCCCATCTTTCAAGGCCTTCAAAATCGTACTTATCGAGACGCGATACCAAAAATGACTAACTACAATCTTAAAATAGCTAGTATCCTAACTAAAAATAGTAAGGAAAGTTGGAGTGTACATGAGAGATAGCTTTCGAAAAAGTGACCCCCGAGCAAACAATTTTTTTGATTATAGCATACATTTTCTCCCACCTTCAAAGGTCTTCAAAGTCGTACTTGTAGATGCGCAATCCAATAGTGGTTGGTACCAATAACAAAGTGGCCAATGCACTGCATAAAAATGGCAAAGAAAGTTGGATGCTTTTGCTGGAGTGTACATGAGCGATATCGCAAAAGTGGCCCATAATAAAAATGTAATGGACTTGTTTTGCGTTTTCTTCTTGTTGTTAATAGATAAAGCATTCAAAATCGAACTTATAGACACACGACGCCAAACATGACTGTGCAATTTTAAAGTGGCTAATATCTGAAAAACAAATGGCGGAGAAAACTGGATTCTCTTCTGGAGTGTACATGAGTGATCCCTCTCAAAAAAAGTGACCCCCGAGCAAAAAAATCTTCTTTTGGTTAGCAACACTTATTTTCTCCCAACTTTCAAGGTCTTCAAAGTCGTAGATGCGCAATCCAAAGGTGGTTGGTACCAATAACAAAGTAGCATGTGTACTGGATAAAGATGGTAAAGAAAATTGGATGCCATTGCTAGAGTGAAAATAAGCGATATCACAAAAGTGAGCCAAAAACAAACATACACTCATTTTCTCCCATCTTTCAAGACCTTCAAAATCGTACTTACAGATACGTCATCCAGAAAATGACTATCCACAATCCTAAAATGGCTAAGGTCCTACATAAAAGTGGCGAAGAAAGCTGTATGCCATTGCTTGAATGTATGTAAGCGATATCCCAGAGGTGACCTATGAAAAAGCCAAGTTTTCATTTTCTCCCTGTTGTTCGTAGTTAAGGCCTCCAAAATCATATTTCTAGATGTGCAAGCCAAAAAGCGACTATGCACAATTTTAAAGTGTCTATTGTTTTGCATAATAAAGGTGGAGAAAATTGTATCCCATCGCTGGATTGCATATGCGCGATTGCTTTAAACGAAGTGACCCCCGAACCAAAATGATCTTTTTGGTTAACATACACTCATTTTCTCCCATCTTTAAATGCCTTCACAATTATACTTATAGATACGCCATCGAAAAAATGACTATGCACAATTTAAAAGTGGCTTATGTAATGCATGAAGCTGTTGGAGAAGACGGTACGCCATTGCTAGTGTACATGAGCGTCATCGCAAAGGTGCAAAGGTGACCTATGAAGAAAAATGTGATCGACTTGTTTTGGAATTACTCCTTGTTTTTCATAGTTAAGGCCTCCAAAATCGTACTTTTAGATGCACGATCGAGAAAATGACTAAGCGCAAGTTTAAAGTGGCATTTTCTTCCTATCTTTCGTTGTCAAGGCTTCCACAGTCGCACTTGTAGTTGACGTCAGAGCCTGTATTGACGCAGCCATCGTATGAGAGACATGTTACCTCTCTTATGCAGAGCTGACTTGGCGTGACAGCCTTGACGTCATTAACCTAGGATTGCATTTTTTTCTCTGTGATACTTGTAGTTACTTTCATTTATTAATGATAGTCGTTCTATTTTTAGATATAAATACGCATGAATGTAAATTATACATAGACTTGTTTATTCAATTACGAAGTCGTCATTTGCATTTTACACCCTCCCAGTTACCGCGCGAAGGGTGCTTACTTTCGCTTTACCTCATTCCGTAACCTCATGACTCTGGAAATGATAAATTTTAACTTTTTTTTGGAAAGGCAAGCGGAGTAGGAGGTAAAGTGGAGCCCTCCAATTTGTTTGGCAAGCATCGGCTTGAAGGCATGAGGTTTACCCTACTTACGACAATAACGCATGATATTTCCTTTCAACTAAAATATTTATCACAACAACATGCGCAATAAACAGCGCTGGCTTACAGCACAAACTTGAAGTTGAAAAAATGAGAAAAGAGCCAATCCATATACTTAAG
>JAAAKM020005343.1:0-11118 GCA_010016025.2 Alatinidae sp. Z8VKAUB7J3 | reverse complement strand
CTGTGTACATCTTGTGTATGATAAAAGGGCATAAATAAATTATTATTATTATTATTATTGTTTTCTTTTTATATTTAATACTAATTTAAAATTAAATGAGCATTAGTCAAAGTGTATTAGACCACCCCTTCGATAAAAACCTTATAGATTCACAATGGATGGCTTGTATAACTTACAACCCAGGCCATGGAGGCTGTGGAATTTGTCAACCACGGACACATAATTATTCAACCTTTTTCAATTTTGAACAAAATGGCCATCTAAAAATTTTGATTGGATGTGTTTTGAGAAATGAGGTTGCGTGTGTTGGAGGGGGGTGGGGGTGCAGGCTTGTTTCTCTCTGTTTACTTTTGTCTCTTAAAAATGGAATATTAAAAATTAAAAACTATTTTATACGTCAATTATGTTGTAGTACCTTTTTTAGCAGTTTTTTTCACATTGCGTGTAATTTAAAAGTGCCAAATATACAGTAGGTTTCAGACTTTTACAGTGAGAAAAGGAGGCAACGCCTAAACTTTTGTATTCGTATGTATGTCAGTACCTGTTGTATGTTTTTTGCTATGAAGCTTTATTTACTTTCTTTTCGTTTTGGGTTTCATTTATTCTTTCATGATAATGTCTAGTCGTTTTTTGTTTGAGTTGTTGTAGGTTTTCTATTTCGTCTGATCTTGGAGTTCAATATGGCCTTTACCTTTCTTTAAAAAACGTATTTTTCGGAGCTTTTTTAAAACTAATACTAAAAAATAAAAGTTTGTTTTACGAGAAAACCAAAGCTTGAACATCTAAAAGTTTTCCCAATACCCCACCGGCATTTTCTAGGGTGGAGATATTGGTGTTTTATTGGCAGCATATTTATCGGCAGGAATGAGCCAAATCACTAAATGTTAGAATTGCCCAGTAGATTTTTAGAAGTATTTTAGATAAACGAGTAGATTTCTAAAACAAGTATTTTCAGATTGTCCGATAAATTTTTAGAAGAAATATTTTTTTTTTGCCCAGTTGATTTTTAAGAAGAAGTATTTTCAAGTCATCCCATTGAAATTTTGATGTCCTGCAGCATACAAATAAATACTTCATCTTCGGCTAATTTTGATTCAGGAAAGCAGTTTCTGATTTGGTACTCTGTAGTAGTTTATTCCGTTGCTTGACACTGTCATCAATTACAGACTAAGTATATTTTTTTGCTCTAGCAGACTTGAAGTGTTTTGGTAATCATTTCTCTGTTTCTGATCTATTCTTAGTTCAACTCAAAAAATTATGACTGCAATCCAGTCAAAAATGACTGGATTGCACGATTCGACCAAGTTTTGATATGTGACGCAGATAGCTCCGGGCCCCATGACAGTCGACGGGTAATTTACACAAAATTAAGTTTTAATCGAATGATTTCAAGTTAAATTACAAACTGGATAATTCTTTCGTAAATGAAGAAAACTTTTTAGGCGCCTCGGAGAATTTGTAGATTTTATAGAAAATAAGAGGAATTTAAAGAAAGTGGGGAAACGATTATATGAACTAAGGAGGTTTGAAGTGCAAACAATGAATAAAATTGCCGAGGATCTGGAAAATGTAGCTGGATGGCATAATAGTAAAATATTACATGGGAATACTAATAAATTGAGAAGTAGTCAGTCTCGACGTGTTCTTTTTAAGGATAGGATCAAGACCAGAATTAGTGATAAAGAGAGGTCGGTACAATATTTTGAGAATGTGCTATAAATGGTTAGAGCTATAGACTAAATATAGAGGTTAGAAATAATTTAGCGAAGATTATGAATATGATTTTTGAAAAAGAAGAAGTACTTACCGATTTTAGGAAAACCCTAATTAAACCCCTGTATAAGAAAGTTGATAAGAATGAGATACAGAGAAAAGCTTAATGAAGAAAGAAAACAAAATGCGACTTCAGCGAGTAGCGAAGGACAAAAAATACGAAAACTACGCGGATATTTCACTTGTATAAAAACGAGGTGTCTTCAGCGTAAAAGAAAGAAAGATTAAAAAACTAGAATAAACTAAAAACATAAAAACAATCACCAATACTAAGCTGCAATTGTCGCAAGAGACCATTTTGGTTACTGTTATAAATGAATTTACTATTAATAACTCAGTTGAATATAACCTCTGTCATTACAAATGGCTAGTCAGTTCAGCTTAAGATCTTTCTCACTTATTTGTTTTCATTCGTCGTAATTGTTAGATACTTCATTAACTCCGATGTATCAGAAACCATTTTCATCACTTGCAAGATATGCTCGCCTATGGTTGCCAAGCCCTAGGCAAGGTGCTTGAAGATTTTTGCAAATAATGAACGGAGGGATTCCCACTATTGTTAATGGAGATATTATTGGTTTTTCTATCATAAAAAGACAAAGAGACAATGAGTTAAAAAGGAATTTTAAATTGGAATTAAAAAGGAATAGTTGTGGGCATCATGTCATGGCTAATTGTAGAAAAAGCCAAGACAAATAGTTCAATGGAGTGGGAGCGAATTCTGGCATTAATCGCCCCTGATGAGGATTATATAAAAATGAAATTAGTTCATTTGTTATAGATTTTTCTATCTATTTTCCGTCCCTGCGTTATTCCTAGGGCGGTAGAACGAGGGTAAATAGTCATAGAGCTAAGATGCTGATAGAACCTACAGTTTTGCAAGCGTTTGGTGAATTTGGCACGGGTAAACGGCGGGAGTATCCGGGTGCCTCTCTTATTGTTTCTATGACAGCAAAGATAATTTTTTACAAGTAAGTATTTAATTCTTAAAAAAAAATTCGCATGTTCGTGGTTCATTTATGACTATTCGTGTCTGGTAATAGTAAGTAATTTACAATGATAAGGAATAATGTATAAATTTTATTAATTATATTTTAATTATTCTAATTTATTAAAATAGATTTATGAGACAAAGAAGAGAAAATACAATCAATGAAAAAAAAAAGTAGAGAAAAACAAGGGTAATGTCAGCCAGTGGAACAACATGAAAAGAAAATAAGCAGACTTTTCGAGAAGGAAATTTGCCAAATCGTGCTCAGTGCCAAAAAAACTGTTGAAAATCCTGGCGATACAGAGGGTACCTGGAAAATTGTAAATGACATATTGATGGGTGAACGTAAAAATTTTAAAATTGATAAAATTTTAATGAACAGAAAACGAGTGGTTGAACTGAAGCAAATTGCTGATGAGTTTTGTAAATATTTTTAACAGATTGGACCTTTAATTAAAAATGATAATGCTCAGTAATGTGATGTCAATTTGAGTGAAGGCTTCATTGATGAAAGAGGGTCTGGAAACGTAATTGTTATCAAGCCCTGTACTCTGCTGGAACTAGAAAAGGTTATTAACAAAATCAAGTCAAATTCTGTCGGGATAGAAAGGCTGTCTTAAAGTTTTTGACACTGTTGCATGATCTTTGTTATCACCTATTTTATTTTTGATTAATCTTTTAACGGAGAAATGCCAATATCCATATGCAAAATACTAGATATGAAAGCAGATATTTTGAAATCTATTAAATATATGGATATAAGTATGGATAATGTTGAAGTAATTCTAAGAGCATTTAATTTTTTTCAATAGACTTAACAGTTATGTGTAGTTATTTTCTAATAAGAAATCTTAATACATTAAATAGTCATTACATAGAAAGATCAGCAGGCATATTAAGTTTAAAAGAATTAAAATCTTCTGTAAATGCATTCCTAGAGGATATATTTCTGGATATAATAAAAGTTGAAGAATTTTTAGATCTAGAATATCATGAACTAAAAGCTATTGTATCAAGTGAAAAAATAGATATACCAAAAGAATGAGATGTATATAAAGCAATGATTTTATGGCTCAAAGATAATATTGATAAAAGGATCAACTACAGTTCTGATTTAACATCCTTGATAAATTTTTCACAAATCTCTAAAGAAATGTTTAAAGACTACCAATAATTGATTATTAAAAATTAATTTTACAGAAAAAATAAATCAAGAATATCAACAATGGGTTGCATTTACGTGTTTGAAACACATTACAGGTCTGGTCACGGCGTACATGTTTATTCACCGAAGCGTAAATTATGGAGGATATTTGAAATGAAACTATATTATACTGACAAATATATATATTTATGGTAATTCTAAATTTCTGCTAGATTACCGTCACTCATTTCAGTGTGTACAGAGACATTAGCCGTTAAACAGAGCTTTTGCCCTTATGAAATAGCCAAACACGATGCGAACTTTTTTCTTAAAGGCCAGGCTAACCACATTGAAAGGTGTTTGGTAGATAGGTACCATGCTTTGTCAAAGACGGAAACGCTACCAAAGGTGTTAGCTGGCATCGTGCTACAGTCATAAACGAATCGACCATATTTCTAATTTAACATCCTTGATAAAATTTTCACCAATCTGAAGAATTTATAAACACTATAAAGGAACCATTAGCTGATTATCAAAATTTAATTTTACAAAAACATAAACCAAGAATATGAACAATAGGTTGTATTTACGTGTTTGAAATACATGACAGGTCTGGTCACCTTATACATGTATATTCACCGTTCCTCTTATTTAGTAAGAGGTTCTTAAAAATAGAAACTTATAATAAAAAAGCTAGATGGATAAACTGCCTTAACAATACAGTTAGTTCGAGATGTTACAGCTTAGACATGATTTTTGACTTATTAGAATTTGTTTTATATAATACTTATATAAGATTTAATAGTAATTTGTATCAGCAAATTGTGGAAATTCCCATTGGGGGGGGGGGAGAAGCCAACTGCCTTGTTTTAAGTCAGCTTAAATATAAATACTTGATGAATAGGAATAATCCAAATAATTTAAAAGATGCTCTGTCAAATAATAAAATATATTACAATGTCATTATACAAAAAGATTGGCGGACATGATACGTTTAAAACAGTTAGATTCTTCTACAAATGTATTCATAGATGATAAATCTATAATTATAATAAAAGATGAATAGTTTTTTGATTCAGAATATTATGAACTAAGTTATTTTATCAAGTGAAAAATAGATGAACCGAAATACGAAGATGTATATAAAGCAATTATTTTATGGTTAAAACATGATATTGATGTATGAATCAACTATATTTCTGAGTTACAATCCTTAATAATATTTTCACAAATCTCTGAAGAATTTATAAAGCCTTTAAAGGAACCATTAAATGATTATCAAAAATTAATTTTACAAAAACATAAACAAAGTATATCAACAATGGGTTGTATTTACGGGAAACTACGTGAATCTTACAGAACCAAATGAAAAAAAAACACAAAATATAAAATCAAATATATTAAAATCTATTGTTGATTATATATATACTAGATCTATTGATATAAGTATGAATAATGTTGAAGAAACTCTAAGAGAATCTCAATTGTTTCAGTTGATAAACTTAACACATGTCTAGTAATTTTCTAATATAAAATCTTAATACATCAAATTGTCATCTTATAAAAAAAAATTAGCATACATATTAAGTTTTTAAAAAATAGATCCTTCTGCACATGCATTCATAGAAGATAAATTTATAAATATGATAAAAGATGAAGAGTTTTTAGACCCCCAAGGAAGTATTTAAGAACTGCATAGAAAATAAGAATGGGGATAAAAATAGTTTTCACAATACCTTAACAATATGACAGCTCATTAATATGCAAATAATAAGATTTTGGCTCATTTGTGTAATATTTTTCTTTTAGGGGAGAACTGTCTACTTTACAGTGTCTGTACCATATCTACGACAATGAAGGCTTTTTTGGGCTATTTTCTGGGGTGTGTTCGCGCCTGATTGGGGAAATCACTGTAGTTTTATGCTGCATGTCTCTGTCACATCTTTGTAGGCGAAGCAGAATTCGTCCTAATCTACCTTCCTACCTACCTACCTTCTATCCTACCGGATAAAAACTACCTTCACTTTGGATTCCGGTAATGTTTTTTTGTCTACTGCTTCGTTTTGTTTATGTATTAAAAGAATACATAAATTTGTATTTATGTATACTTAATCCAAGTGCTAGAATTAAGATTGAATTAGTTTCCTTTTTTATTCCCTCTACTTCACTAATGTTTTTTTTTAGGAATATACTGAAGTGTTGCTTTGAATGAATGAAGGATTTCTATTGCCGAAAATAAAATAAATAAGAAGAAACAAAGAAAACCACACACACAATTCTATAAATAAAATAAATTCTTATAATAAAACTAAAAAACAAACTTAGTGCGCCAAAATTGGAGTGCTCTGACTGAAATGACGATTTATCAGCGTTAACTTTCATGTTTGACAAAGAAGCTTCCTGTGTGACATTGTCAAGTAGTGAAATAATTTAGCTTTCAATATTAGCTTTCAGATTGAAAGCATTATTCAAAATGTTTAATGCAGAAATAAAAAAGCTCAAACAAAGCACAAGGCAAATCTTTGAAGTATTTTTTCGCAGGAGTAAATCTCGAAGGTCTACCAGCCTAAGTCCCATTATCGGCAGGCTTGCGTCTAGCCTATATGGTTTTTCCATCAAAGAAGATAAAAATATACAAATAAAAAATGTAACAAAACTAAATACAGCCATGAATACCACGCTATATTTACAAAACATACAAGTAAGTATAGCCAACTATCAAAGACATAATTGAACTGATTTCCAAAAAAAAGTCAAAAACCGTCAACGCAATGAATTATTAGAAAAATGAAGCATATAGAGTAATTTCTCATTGAAGCTTGACGATGATTTCAATTGATACAGAGACGATGCAATTATTACATCTGGTATCAGTAAGTTTGGGTTCGCACTGCCTGCCCTAGAGGGTGGAACCCTATCATATTAGACCTATCGTAGTAGACCCCACAAGCTTGAAAAATATTGTAGATGAAATAAAGACGTACTTAACATTTGGTCTCCATTTGCCAGGAAAACAGGAAGTAGCAAACTTATTTTTCTATCACGCCAAACTGATGGTACATATTAGAGAAATTAACAAACAGCTTTTCTTAATAGTAACAATTTCACTATTCAACCAACAATATATATACGATTAATATAAAATATCTACCTTTACCGTAAACATTAAGGCAACTAACTCCTTCATGAGCATCTTGTCAGAAGCAGAATACATCCTCACTGATCAGGACAAAAGAAAATATACACTATCAAACGTCCATGAATTAATGAATGCGTCTCATTCAAAAACTTAGTTTGCCAACTAACGTTACCCATCTATAAGATAACAATAGGGTTATTGTTACCCTATAACATGTATGTTGGATCTTTTTTTGTATCACAAAAACAAAATTTGCATAACTCATGTGAAGCTCTAATAGGCAGCATGAAAAGAGGAACAATTATCATTCTGCGAAATGACCTAAGGTTATTTACTGCGCCCAATAAGACAGTAGGAACCTATTAAGTTACAATAATACCGAAAAAACCAACCCAAGTTATCGAACTTAACTAATCTTACAGGACGTTGCAACAATAACTGTTAAACAAGGTTGTTGACTTGTAAGCAAAGAGACAACTGTTCAAACACCTTTAATGGAAGAAATCTGTCATTCATAATCCTAAATATAAACAATGACAAAGCGAAGTCTCCATCTGGCCGGAAATCGAGAAGATTAAAAGTACAATGCAATTGACGAAGATGAAGGAGGAATTAGATTTATATATACCACTCGTCATTAATTAGGACCAAAGAAAAATATGTGCAAAATCAGTATGGAGTATTTTCATCGAATTCCTCGTACAAAATTATAATAATTATATTTCTGGTATTTCTCATTTCAGTAATAATAAGAGCACTACTAACACTGAACTTTGAAAAGCTCTTAAAACCGCGAAGAACAAAAAACAAAGATGAGATGATTGACGCAAAAGAGATGCATCAATTAGTCCCCACTACTCCCGAAGATTTATCAGCCATAAAAACTGGAAAAATATAGCAAAACACGAGGGTCAAAAGGTCTCCTCTTGCATATACACATATCCAATCACTATAGTAAATACATATTGCTAATGTATAAGTTCAACAGCAATGAATCAGTGAATTGTTTCTTTTTGTTGCAGCCATACATCAGTAATATAGAAAAAAATTGGCGGAAAAATACAAGATGTAGAATAAGACATCTAGCATTTACCAAGCAGTTAGTTATTTCATAGAGAGTATTCTTGTATTCACCACCAGAATACTGTGCTTAGTGATGAAGTAATAATCCTTAAAATATTACTGATTAAGTATTATTCACAGTTTTGTTATAATGATTTACCAATTTTATGTGCTATTTTACTTATTTAGAATGTGATTCAACCAAGAAATATTCGGCGACCAACCACTCATTATAGTAAAAAATCAAATAACGAGTAACATTATTGTCATATTTTATCAACCACCGAAGAATGCACAAAAACCAAACAACTGATATTTCTCACCCCAAAACTATCAACGAAGACAAGAACTCCTCATTAATCCCAGTTGCAAAGCAGAAAATTCCAAATATGATTATTCAATATCATCGTCGATCCCATTTTTAATAAGACGATCCCAAGACTAAGCCGGTTTAAGAAGAAAATGTATACAGCTGGAAATATACACCAACTGATATCGGGTAAAATTTGAAGCGGTAAATCAAAGATAAAGACGCCTAACCCACATCCGGTAGTAATCCAACAAGAACCATTAGCAAATCAACATATCGCCTTCAACCCGAGCTCTGAAGAAACCCAAAAGTGGCAACATCATCAACAATCATAAAGTTAAGTAATACACGAGGTAAGCTACAATGTTAGAACTTGTGAATCAGCCAAACCACGTGAAGTTTTGATAACTTTTTAAATCAACAACCATTTAAAGATAAAAGTTGAAAAAAACTTTTAACAATTCAACAAATGTTAAAAATAAACTTTGCAAACTTTAAAAAATCTAGTGAAGAAATTAAACATTAAAAGTAATATGAGGTGAAAATGAGGAAAAGGAAAAATTAAAAAACATATTAGTTTGTACACAAATCAAAAAGTGAAACGGGCTGACATGAAAAATTATGGCATATATGTGAAAGAAAGACATAAGAAACTTAGTGACGAGTTTGCTATTGAAATATTATAATATTAACTTAGTGAAGAATTATGACAAATTTACCAGTATTGATTTGCAGAATATTATAAAACTGACAAATATTTTTAATTGACAAGTATTTTTAATTGTGATGTAATAACCTAAATGTTACACATTAACATGTTTCATTGCCTTGAATCAATCAGAAGTATAGTTGAATTAAAATCAGTTTTAATAAAAATTTAAGTACCACTGAAAAAAAAGACTCCGTTTCTCATTAAAAAAAAATGTTACTAGGTATTCATAGTGTAAATTTGTTGTTCTGTTCACTTGTATTACATTAATGTAAGGTGTAGGAGTATAAGCTTTATGGCATTAAATTGTCATTAATATTAACTAATTATCATAGTTCTAGGTGTAAGAACAAAAATAATAAACACAAATGAATATAGTGCTATAGATTTAGATCAATAACCATTCCGCGATGAAGGAAACAAAGATGAATTTTAAGACATTAATAAACGAAATACAATTTCAAATTTTTATAATTAAAGCTAAACTATTACAACAATGGGAGATTAGCCTGAATGATAATGACATCATTCTACGACAAGAAGAGGGCTATGTGACATACAGCCCTATAATTCCACCTATAACATCCAAGGTTTTGAAATTTGTTACTTTTGCAACCCAATTTCAAAATAGTGAAATAAACATTCAATCTTGAAGTATTTAATACATTAGCCAATAAGTATGATAAAAACCGCTCTTTTATAATCAATCAACGTTCTGTGAAAGAAGTGCACTTCATATAAAAAAAATCTTATCAAGATGAAAAGTACTAAGTCGTGATTAAAGCAAATGTCAATTCCTAAGGGAACAACATCAAATCAAGATGAAAATACCTATAATATTGCAGAGTTGTGATATCCTTTCCGTTCCTTTTCCACACCCACCTCCTCCGTCCCAATCTACTCAAGGCCTCCCTCTTTACAGCCTTCCAGGAACTTCCCATTTTTCTTAAATCTTTTTTCGTGATATCTCCCCACCCCAACCGCGGACAAAATGCTTTTAACCGCGGAGATTAAAACTGCACTCGTTCGTAGTGATGTTCCCTAAAAAAATCATAAATAATTATAGTCTAATAATAATAAAAATAAACAATAATAATAATAAAATACAAAATAATAATAAAATCGCGTAATATAATAATGTAATAATACAATATAATAATATAACAGAATGTATAAATGTATTGCAGTGAACTCTCTCTTCTTATTTTGTTACACTTCGTAGCTGTCCTTGTCGCATATAATATCTGCCGGAAATAAATTATTATCATTATTACATAACTTGTATTTCAAATAAGAACCTTGCCAAAAAGACAGATTATTTAAGTTAGTTTGATTAACTTAAGATTTTGGCGCATTATTCTTAAAAATAGACCTCACTCTATGACTTTCGACGCTAACTACCAAGAAAACTTTTGTAAAAATGAACAATGAGGAGCGAAAAGAGAATTTCTTTAGCCGAAGGGCATTAAGTAAGTACGAAATCTTTTTGGGGAGATATCAAACACCGAAAAGCGGCAGAATATATGGATGTGAAACTGGAAGCCTTAGCGATAGTGTGAATCTCTTCTTAAGGGAACTAATATGCAATATAGACTAATTAGTATCTCTGATGCTATTTCTATGCTTTTCGTTTGGATACTCGAAGTGCTATGTCGGCCAATTTGTATGTAAATACGGATATTTGTATTTATTTAGATAATCTCCCCAAGAGGATATCACGACTCTGCAGTATTATAGGTATTTTCATCTTGATAATATGTTGTTCTCTTATAGAATTGCCAAGAAATATACATTGGCTTTAGTCACGACTTTGAACTATTGTATCACATTGGTCAAAGTAATTTGAAGACTTTGAACCGTTCATAGGCCCCAGGTCCAGACGGTTTGTTCCCAGACCACCTTATGTATGGTACTTCAAAATTACTAGAGTGTTTTACGCTATTATTTCAAATAATAGTAACCCATCATTATGTCCCTTCTTTGATGGGTG
>JAAAKM020005341.1:0-11118 GCA_010016025.2 Alatinidae sp. Z8VKAUB7J3 | reverse complement strand
ACATTCTTATCCCCCCACCCCACCCCGCCTATTAATTCTTACGTGATCCTCCAGCCATAACAAATTTTTGAGAAGGTACTTTTGCGGGCAAGTAGAAAATGTCTTTATTAAAATATGAAAATAACATATTAAAAGATGACGGTGGCCTTTTAAGAGGCTCGAAGAAGTGTAAAGACGCACATTACAAATGTAGCAACAATACTGTCCTTGAGCAGGAGGACGAGGGGAACAACTGGCTATTGTTTGTGTTGTATTACCTTACGTTTAGGGAGTTGCAGTTGATTCTAAACATTGCTCCTTCACTTCCTTTTTGGTCATTTTCCAACCCCCTGTCTATTCCACCCCCCCCCGTTTATTAAATTTTGGGGATTTTTCAACCCCCCGTTTATTAGGCACCCGAGAGTACTTGCTCATAACGAAGTAGCTGGTGGATAGAAGAGTGAGAGTGTTACCAGCTATTTTACTTAATCGGCCTGAAATTCGACGTATGTTTAGATAAGGGTGGCGGCATCATTAAACATAATCGTCCATGGAGTAGAGATATCACTCAAAGTGCATACAGTTGCATCATTCATTCATTTATCAGAAACAAATTTTAAACAAGAAGTATTTGCTACCTAAAGCTGCTAAGCGTAGCATCAATAACTTAGCAAATGCACAGGTAAACAAGCTGTAAACACTTATGCTTAGCATAAGACTTCCTCAGCGCAAAAAAACAAAAGTTAAAGAGGAGCCGGCAGAGGTTAGGGAAACTCTTATGATTATGTTATTTGTAACATTTTCGCGCGTATTCATAGCAGATTGATAGCATTTAATGTCTAACAATTGCCTCGAGGGTTAAGGCAGCGCTGGACCCACGCTGGACCCCTACAAAGGTGCGCCCTCCACTAAGGAGAATACTTGGGATTATCGCCGGGTAGAAGCTTGTTCACAATGAACCCTTAAGGAACACCATATGAAACACACGGGTATGATAGGTGTTAGTAAATGCTATTGTGAAGCTAGAGTATTAGTAATCAATATCATACATATGCGTACATGCTTATGCAGATAAAAGCGTAGGACACAATGTTATGAATTCAGAATGGACGCTAAAGTTTAGGGGGCTAATATTATCATTATTGGAGGTTGTTATTATTTCCACAAGAAGAGAAGTACTCACTTACGAAAATAACATTCCCTTGGATTAGTGTGAGAATGTACAGCGAGATATTAATTACTTATTGTTATATACTTACAGCACATTTAATTACATTAGACTTATAGAAAATTTATAGGAATATTAGTAAGAAGTTAGTATACATCTTACCACCGCAGTCAACAATACCTCGTGTGATGAGAAAACATTTCCCGTCGAATATGCAGCATTGCAGTGGCGGCTGGCGGCCGTCTGGAGCAGAAAGCTATTGCTATCGATTAAAAAGAAATACTTTACATACCAGGTCGCACTCTGAACATACCGTTGCCTCCAAATCCTACATCTCCATAGCCTTGATCATAATGCGATCCATATCCAGCTAGTTGACCACCATCGGCATGGCCATAAGCACCGAATGCGCTGTGGCCATAAGAAGTACCGAATCCTCCAAATCCGTTCACAGATGAGAGTGGGTTTGACCCAAATGGTCCGCTCAAGGAGTGAGCATCATCAACACCAAATCCATGTCCACCATACGTCAAATGTGTTGGATTGAGAGTACTCATTTCCAAACCACCATGCTCTAATCCTAGGTGTCCACCGTGATCAGCGACGAGTCCAAAGCCACCATAACCAAAGCTATGGTCGGGGAAGCCATGATCGTAATCTTGCTCAAACGGAGCGTGATCCAGAGCGACAGCATGACTCGAAAGAGGATGATCATAGCTGCTTACTCTGCTTCCATATCCATGGCTACCATAACCAGAATGTGTGCCGTAGCCACCAAATCCATAACTGGAAGCTGGTGGATAGCCTCCGTATGCATGACCAGCAGATGCGTGATCAAAGGACAGCGCATGCGAATATCCGTGTCCTCCTGCTGTGTAATCTCCAAAACCATGGCCACCACCATATTCACTGCCCAAACCATGGCCAAAATCGGTACCATAACCACCGCTGTAGGCTGCATGGCTGCTGATTGGTAAACCTAGACCATATCCATAGACACTATTTCCACCTAGAAATTGTGACGGAAAATGTTTTAGAGCGTTCACAAGAACTGATAGCAATGAAAAAATGGGAATAAACTATGAAGTATCATCGATACGAGAGGATTTGAAACGTTCTTTTAAAAACTAATAAACTATAAATTAAGATACAGGAAAAGGTTAATCTATGACAAAAGTTTTTACCGACCAAAGTTTCTACCGACCAAAGATTTTGCCGACTAATGTACTTTACTAGCTGAATACCGGAAAAGTTTAATCTAGGACTAAAGTTTTTACCGACCAAAGTTTCTACCGACTAAGGTACATAAATAGCTGGATACAGGAAAAGTTTAATCCAGGACTAAAGATTTTCCGACTAAGGTACTTTACTAGCTGGATGCAGGAAAAGTTTAATCCAGGACTAAAGTTTTTAAATTAAATAACTTAACTTAACTAGGATATTTTACAGATGGTTTACTCACAAAGATTCCCATTCAACATGCACGTTTTACAGGCACACACTCCCGTCAATCCTCACGCCCTGTAAAGATCAAAATGTTCATGATGCTGAACCTTCTCAATGCTTGACGTATATCTGCAGACTGCTCTTGTCTTCTTTACATTCATTGGTGATTACAACTGTAGTTCTATAATTAGCAACTGACTAAAGCCGGATTCTTTGCAATTGGCACACTGATTTATTCTTGGTGACAATGAGAGTAAGACAAAGAAGTAATGCCTGTAAAACATACCGGATAGTAGTTTCCATAAAACAAAAAAAACCAAACATAACATACCACGATCAAAAATGCTGACCAAAAATTCTTTAACATTTATTGGTGATTCGAAGAGAGATGGTGGATGGCAAGAGTAGGGCAAGAAGAGAGCAAGTTTGATGTAAATTAAGTGAGGGAAAGAAAAACCCGAGAGAAAGTTTACCTCGGGCGCCGCCACTGCCAAAGAATGGATGAATCTCTTGTCTCTTCGTAGCTTGCCTCTCAGCTGATACTGATCGCTTCGAATGTCCTAAGGTAGAAAGGAAGCATCAGGTGGCAATGTGAGAATCAAAGGGCGACTCAGCAGTGGGGACATGAGCTTTGACAAACTTGAAGATATTACCATTTTGAAAATTTACGTTGAAAAGCATAAGATACAAAGTTGTCTTAATTTCACTAAGAACAGAACAATTTCGTTTGGTTGATATAACCATTTTATAGTACACTCAGTGGCAATATATGTGCCGGTTATATTTCATGTTTATATACACGTTTTGGGATTAATCGGTTGCCAAAGGGGGATATCTTAGTACTTGGCAAAGCCAAGCGGCACCATAATTGCCTATGACTATTATTATTTACAAGATTCACAGGAGATTAAATAGACCTTTGTAAATTACAGCAAGTCCTCACTCAATCTTTCAATACATAAGGGCTTGCAATTTGTCAGACCGAAAACGTGTTCGTGTACTTCTGAAATAATTGTTGTTCTCACACATCAATACCTCCTGGAGGCCTCCGTCGTACGTCCAGGCCAAAGAGGTACAGTGGCATACAAAGGATTATTCGAGGGGCATACCTGCTCCCCTTCTTTATACTTAATAGGTACATGATTTTATATACTCGTTCTTGCGGCGGGGTTAAGTCATTTAATAACAAAACTACCCCCTTTTACTCACGATCCGTGTCCAGAAGGGGGAGGGGGGCGTCGCAACATGCACCCTCGGTGCACCACTGATTTGTTGTAATCATGTCTGTTTGATTTATATCAGGCAAGGGCCAGACAAGCGTTCGTGTGATTCAAAGAAGAGAAGCTGGTCAAAATATCGAAATATATTCCATCACAGTTTAGAACTATCCCGCTACTTTCTGACACGTAGATTAGGCTGCTTAAACACAAATCCAAAAACCGGGCCTGCAGCGACATTCAAAACCACTTTTAATTTTTCAGCGTACCCTAACTCTCTAATTTTCTCGTTTGTGTTCTCTGGGATCTGTTAAATACAGTATTACAACAATCACTAACAACGTTGTTCTCTTTCCAGGAATCGCAGCGTCAAGAGACCATAATAACCCCTTGGAGCTGCCAGTGTAATTCTTCTAAGTTGAAACCCGCAGCTTACGCCTGGACTACAGGTCTCTAGGAGCAAATTATGACCATATGTCCCTGTCAATTTCGGCCTACGAGTTGAGTGATCTACTGATACTAGATGAAATATACTGAGAACGCAGAGCGGAGAACAGGCACTTGTGCCCTGTACTTATTGCTAGAGAAAATTGAGTGTGGCGTACGGCGACAAGTCTAGGGTGTCCAAACAAGGTACTATCCATCCCACCAACGACCTTTTTGTTCCCCTCATAAGAACTGGGTACACTCTGTGACTATGGCATGTCAAGTTTCTTAGTTCTTGAATTGAACTTAAGAAGGTGGCTCCCAAACCAAACTTTCAGACTACCGGGCCCCACTCTCCGAGAACAAATACTACAACACATTACAAACCTTCCCTAGAAAAGCCCCTTTCGTGTGTGCTCGGGAAAGTAAAGCAACCTCTTTATCTTGCTGATTCACATCTGGCGAGTTTGGGAACATAAGATACCAGTTCCTGCTTTCACGTTCCATACGTGTACACATACAGCTGCCACACTAAGAGTTGTAAGGGTGTCCTTCCTACTTTATAACGCGTTATTCGTAAAAAATTTCATCTGTCAAACTTCCCATTTCTAAAACTTCCCATTTACAAAACTTCCCATTTGTAAAATTTTCCATCTATAAAACGTCCCATCTGTAAAACTTTCCATTTTCAAAACTTCCCACTTGCAAAATTTCCATTTACAAAACGTTCTATTTACAGCCTTCTGTTTCACTATAATGCCTCCTCTTCAGAAGCACATTACTTTCAAACATAGAAATTGTAGAGCATGATCAAACTCAAACGCCTTTTTCATCTAATAATTCTCAGGATACAACCGTCAGGATAGAGTCGAAAACGGAAGAAAGAATCTTTATACTCGGTAAAATTGTTAAAAGCAACCAAATTTGGTCTGAAGTACCGACGATAAATTGCTGCACCAGTCAGCATCCGTTGTAAGTTATATGAACTGAAAAGGCCCGATGAAAAGGCTCCAATCGAAAGCAATTCGGACAATATATTTTTTACCTGGTGCAGGCTGTTGTGCCTGAGTAGGAGCAGATGACCTACTCCAAGCATAAGGCCCTCCATACTGGTGTCCGTAGTTTGCACCTGGCCAGACGTATCTGCGTAAAAAAGGTGTATATCCCTTTTGAATTAATAAAGAAGTACACGGCAATTTTGCATAGACTAGTATAAATGAATTTGCATGTGCATAACAAGCAATGAAGACACACAACGTCGCTAATAGACTTGTTTTACTTTACTCCTCTGGGGTAAAAGATTGCTGCATTATCAAAATCATACAAAACATTTAACGGTATGAAGATAGCAGTGCTTAACAGTTAAACAACAGTGTAAACGTGACATAAATACATCTGCTACCTATTTGTTACTGTTCGAATGAACTATTTATCTAACTAATGAACAGCATGTTTCGTTGTCTGCCAAATTAGTGAAATTACAATAAACGTCTATATTTCGTGTTAAGTGTCAATAAACCATACGATGCCATAATTCTGCACATAAGAATAGCAAAACTAAAATAATGAAGAAAGTCTAGTGCCAAACGTAGAGCGAGAAGGGCAAAAAGAAGCAAGACTAGAAACAAGTAGTCAACACCAGATGGATATCTGAAAAAAGTGAGAGAAATAATACAAGAAATCTACAGTTATCGTATAGATTGCAGCGTGGGATCTGATTGCGTGTGTCACAATTAGATGCGGTATACTGTGAGAAGCTAGCGAATTGCAGTGCGCCTGACAATCCTCATTAAAACGAGCAAGCAAGAAGCGCATGCAAGGGCAATTTTGGACCGACTGGCTGGTTTCGGTCGCGCGAAGGTGTGAGACAAGTACGCATACTCTCTCCTTACCTTTTAAACCTAAATGGCGAGCGCGTCATGAGAAATGCAGATCTGAATGATAACAACATAGGAATAAGGATTAATAGTAGGAAAATTAATAAATTAATAATAATAAGACACGATCTTGATAGTAGAGGCGAAGGAAGAATTATTCCATAAAGTGAAGGAAGCCAGCAGAAGGCGGGCTATCTGCGTATCATCACGGCGAGTAAAATAATGGCGACAGCCCACACTGAGGACATAGTAATAGATGTCGAGTGTCGGAAGCTATTTAAATTACTTCCATCGCTTGTACGATCAGAGTAGTATTTACATGAAGTTTCTTTTAATGTATTTATTATCGAGCTAGCTAGCTTTAGACTGCTGGCGTCTGACAATGGAGAACTTTGTTGTTTTACTTAAATATCCAAGTACCCAAACTATCATCTCGAGGCAGACTCAGACACGAATAAGTCTTTTTAGAATGCACGAGCTACCTTCTTAGTTGACTAACTAACTAAGTAAGAGTGTCCGAAGATACATCGAAGATACCTCGAATGCTGTACATGCCAACAAGTTCAATAACTAGTTAGGTATGGGTTGTCTCAACTGAATGCTTCAGATGAAGTCACTATTGCATGGGCAAACAAACATTTAAACTTGTTAGGTGATCACGGGTGTTGCTGTCGGGCAATAGAGAGAGCATTTCAGATCAAGTTCCTCGTAGTGTATGAATTAAGCTAAAGACACTTACCCTGCTCCAAGTGGATATCTGTCAGCTGCTGGCACTGGATATCTATGACATAAATTGAAATTATCTACTTATTGTAAATAACAATGACCACCTTACAATCAAAGTCACCACATGAGCAGTGGGAGCCATTTTGAAACTGCCCTAAACAAACAGTAAAACCACCACACATGCTAAATTTTGTGTATTTTGGAAGGAATTCGTTATCGCAGCCACATCGTTAAATTCTAAGTCGCTCTACAACTTTATAAGCTTCATCATTATGCGCTGTGCCCCTTATCCTACGAATGCGACGCATCGTATAAATACTAGATAAACCTCTTCTCTAAACACAATGTTTCGGTGGCTCACGAAGCTGGCCCTCTGAGAAAGGTGAGGCGGCCCCACTGCTTATCTGGGGGCCGCACTGCGACATTCTTTGGAAATAATCCTTAAACTAGCATCCATTCATTGCCGCCAAAACATTAGTTTAAAGTCGTAAGAGAAGTTTGTTCACTAAGGCCAAAAGACACAATTTTTGCGCAGTTCTGAGGTTATATCTCACGGAAGGCATTTTTGAGGAACACTTCAATGAACATACATATGGACATACGGCCAAGAGTCATCACATAGTCGTCCCATAGGCCCCAGGTTTTGGGGGTTCCCGTGCATTATGATATACAAAAGTGAAAAATTATATGCCTATAAGAATATCATGTGGGGCGGAATAAGCTGGTGAATTCTCTCAAGGGGGCGGTGCCCCACCTTGCCCCCCTCGCCTTCGTGAGCGGTTTCGGTATTCCCTGTTGCCGTTGTCAAGTGAAGTAAATTAGCAGGCGAACTAATAAAAAGAGAGCAGCTGGGACGTCCAAGGGCAATGCCCTTCACGTTAGACTACCGGGCAGAAAGCAAGCAGCGGAGAAGGCTCAACCGACAAATAGAATCGTCTCTCACTGATCACGGGAATAATTTAAAATCAATGAGAACATATGGCAACCCCTCAGACTTGCCCACAGACTAGTTTATCAGCGGTGCTGTTGCGGCTCAAGTATATATATATAAACGTTGCCTTAAAAAGCTCTTGAGCACAAAATTATTGACCTTATTAGCTATATACTCCCTTTCCTTTAGTCTCGAATTTTCTCAACAAGTACGGTAAACACGCCCTCCTATTCAGAGCATATACGCCACACTGCACACCTGCCTTGCGGCTATTTGATGATTCGTATGTTAGGCTAAAAGAGTTTCCTAACTGAGTACTACCATATGTAAATCAGTAACAAATACACAGTTCCGTCAAATATCCACCCCTAAATTTCTACTGTTAAGCATATGCGCATGTCCGCTACACTTTAAATGTAGTTTTCTACTTGGTTTCTTTACAAGAAAGTGATTGCTTACTAAATTTTCATATCTTAAAGTATGCACTTTGAGAAAATTTGTTGTCACTACAATACAGAAGCCTGGTTTGAATATTGTGCACCTCAAATACAGCTTTCTTGAAACCTCGTAAGGCAATATAATTTCTATAACAATACATTTCCCCAAAACTAGCAACTGTGTATTAAAGAGCTCTCCATGCACATATCAAAAATATCCAATAAATTATGGTAGTAGGATGCTTACTGCTCTCGGGTGTGTTTTTGAATACTAGCAATAAAGGTCGGCGATTATTATAGTACGTTGGTATACAAGCTCGTTTAATATGAACTTCATCGGCAGAACCTGAGCGCTAAAACTAAACAGAATTAAGAGATATGTTCTGCGTAGGAAGTTCTTGTGTCATTAGGAAAATTTATGTGCCACCGATAAAACACAGATTGCAGCAACGGGGGAAGGTAAGGCGGATTGGGGCGGGGGGGGGGGGCGAGTAGGCCTTATTTTTTCACATTCCACTAAGGTGCCTTTGGTCATTGTCAGGAAAGGGGTGATTTGTGTCGATATGCATATCTCTCTGTGAATATGACACAATGTCTGTCGCAATCAATTTCAATTTTGATAAAGCTGAAAAGTGGTCACAGAAAAAATAAGATTTGACAAATCTTGGGGGCATGACCCCCTCTGACCCCCTATGCCCCCGTCCCTGGATTGTCGATGGATTCTCTGATGTATAAAAATGGTTCTTTCTCATCTAATCATCAGGTAATCCTCTTTAACTGAATAGCATTCAGCAGATGAAGCCATGGAAGCGTTAATGTAATACGTCATTTCGGTACAGAAGCTTTAAAGTACATGAACCAGTAATGTAAACGGACACAAAGCAATGGTTGCGTTTAGAGTAACATAACGCCTCCTGACCATGCTAAGCCACGTGCAAGTGACGTTTACAGGATGTGACGGTTGACAGCAACTGCACACCGCAAAAGCAAACCGTGGAAACGATGTGGTGATAATTTATTTATTTGTTTATTTATTTAATTTAGTAACAGTTACGTATATCAGTGCACTTTTGATTGCAAACGGATATGCTTCATGCAATAACCGCCTATGAAGCTACGTTACACCTTCGGAACATGCAGAGCCATGATGGTGTTTACAGGGCGTGACTGTTAACAACAGCTATAATCCAGCTATATCGTAGTAAAGAGCTAATTTCGTCCCTGCTACTTTGGAAGTCCACACATGGACATACATCAATAGGGAGACCGTGAAAAACATATGTGGATTTGCTCTGCGAAGACTCTGGACTAAATGCCTAAGAGCTGCAAACAGCAATCCCGGCTCGGGACTTATGGAGGAAGCGAATCAGAGTAGCCAGGGCAATCCGCCCGATCCGGTAAGGTAAGTATAACCCCAAAATTAGTGGTCGAAACGATAGAGTGAAAATTCTGGTTCAACGAAATGTGAATCGGCTGTCTTTGCAACTATGCAATACCATGACAGCATACGGTAATAAGATGCTTAAAGGAAATGATGCCTGAAAACAGCTACGTGTCTGCAAAACATGTGAGCTGCTTAAGAACTTTGGGACTATTCCTAGATCTTGAAATAGCTAAATCGGCTTTTAATTTCAGACTTTGATCAGAGGCATGAGGTCATAAAAGCACGAACAATACCCACAATATGTTTACAAACAAATTTTGGAAGGTTCCATTATACTTCGGTTTATTACAGCAACGCATTTTAGTATCATTTGTAGTGAAATCTTGGTAGATTTCCAGCGATTTTTGCATGAGACTTTGTAGTGTGTTACTACTTTTGGCAAGAAATCCAAGGTGGAATGGATGTGATATCGCTGATATTCCACGCTGATAAAATCTTAATTATGAAATAATCAGATCGTGAAATAATAGGGGCTTAGTGATTTATAGAAACTGAGTTATTAAAGGAAATAAGAAGAGGATGCAAACAAAATTACGAAAACAAAGCAACCCTGCTTAATTGACAAAAGAATAAAAGAAAGAACAATTTGAAATAAAATACGCATAAGAAGCCGAAAAAAGTTCTCCTTTTAATAAAAGTTGCTATCTGCATTCGTTTTCCGTAGAAAAATCTTGATATGGCGGGGGGTAGGAGGGTGTGTGTGTGTGCTGAAATAAGAGTTAGGGTGGAAAATGTTTAAGCAGTTAATGATTTGGGGTGATTATTGAATACAAATCATTTTCACGGCATATCGTGTCATTAACATGTTCGCCATAGATGCTCACTGTGACCTAAAAATGTTGATATGGTTATACGAATTTTGTAAATACAATAATTTCTGTTTGATTTAACTCTGCCCCGTTATTGATGTATTTCTTTCGTGATGTCTTTTCTGACTGACATGTCAAATCAACAACAATTATTTTTGTAGAGTTCATACAACTTTTCAATAATACTAAAGAGACTAACAAGAAGTATTGCAATCATTTTTGTCTCAATATTTCGTATCTTCACTAAGATACATATTCACGAGAGATCAATAGAGTTTTCAATCAGTTTGCCGTGGATTTTGTTTCCTTCAAATATTTTTTAGTGGCTGTGGGTACGCAAGCATGAAATGTGAAAACAGAAAGAGATTTTGTTTCCTTTGAAAGCTTATATTGCATTGTAGCTTGTAATTTTATTGTCAATCAGTCATTGATTAGGTTGCTATAACGTTTTTACTCTAGCGAAAGAGAGCAACAGTAAAGAATACTGAGGTTCCCTGATTTGTTATTGTTATTATTTTTATTATTATTACTTTTCATGTAATTAACTTTTTTCTCTCTTTCCCTTTTTTCCTTTGGTTTTCTTATTGCTGCTATTGTATTCGTAATTAAGCACTCCTGTATATCAATCCTGCTGTCCCATGTACCATGCCAGGAGAAA